>JARCZZ010019342.1:0-19633 GCA_030323915.1 Brotogeris chrysoptera | reverse complement strand
GTGTCCCTGCTGATGGCAGGGAGGTTGGAACTGGATGATCTTAAGGTCCTTTCCAACCCTAACTGTTCTATGGTTCTATGAAATAAGACTTTTTGTAACACAACTGCCTTTGCTGGCAGTCCATACCCCATCATCTGCAGGTCTGTCGTCTCGCTTCACCAATAGAGAAAGGGCATCAGCTTGAAGGAATCTGTCATGAGTTGGCCCCAGAAAAGGGGCATAACGCACAGAATAGAACCACAGACTGGTTTCTTGTAGCCCCTTGAGGCACCGGAGCTGCTCTAAGGTCTCCCCTTAAGGAGCCTTCTCTTCTCCAGGCTGAACCGGCCCATGGGCTTCATGTTGAATATTTGTCCACAACTACCACGGAGGCCTATGCAGTTACCACCACTGAAGGGATTCTGCCTAGAGTCCACGCACAGCATCGCTTCACTGTGCCCACACCAGCCGAGACCTGAGCAGTCTGAGCAGCAACAGCACATTCCCCCTGCCTGACTACTCCTCCCACTGTGCAATTAGCACAGATCCGGTCCCAGAACAGGACAAGTCCCTCAGGCCCCGGGGCGAGAGCAGCCAGAGGCCACAGCAGCCAACCCAAACAAGTCATTTGGCTCACAGCCCACACTGTGTGTCCTGAAGGGCCCTCGGCAGCAGATCCCAGTTACCTTTCCTTCCGCAGGCAGCTGGAAGCACCGAGTATCACACACACAAACACACACACACACACACGCAATAAGGATGGGGCTTGTGGAAGGTGGCACATCCACTGCTCTGATGACACAAGAGTATGCACCCTTCATTTATCCCACCTAACCAAACACCAGCAAATCATATGCTACCTTCTGCCAAGGACATGGAATATCTCCAAAGGATTTTGCTTGTCAAATTCTTACTGACCCTCAAATATATTCACATTTAAAAGCAATGTCAGGCAAATCCTCCATTCAATATAGCCATTAAAGGGTCAGAATTGCTACTTGTCATTCCACTGCTGTGGTTAAGCCTACCTACATTGCTTTGGAGACCTTCACGAGCAACAGAACCGGCCCCAGTGTGTTTCTATAAGCAAGAAAAAGCCTTTTGACTATATGGAATATAACAATTTGACTTACCACTCTCTACAACTGCCTGAGAGGAGGATGGAGCCAGGAGGGGGCTGGGCTCTGCTCCCAAGGAACAAGGGATGGGACAAGAGGAAACGGCCTCAAGCTGCACCAGGGCAGGTTTAGATGGAGCTGAGGAACAATTCCTTCCCCAGAGGGTGCTCAGGCATTGGAACAGACTGCCCAGGGCAGTGCTGGAGTCACCGTCCCTGCAAGTGTCCACACACCGTGGAGAAGAGGCCCTCAGTGCCATGGGTCAGTGGTGGCCTTGGCAGGGCTGAGGAATGGTTGGACTGGATGGGCTTAAAGGTCTTTTCCAGCCTGGTTGATCCTATGATTTCTTCACATGGGTTCATCCACAACACTGCCACCCAAGCAGCAAAACCCAGCCTGATGCTAAACCTGTTCCCCACCAGAGGAGCACTCCACTGCAACTCAGTATCACCATTTTCAGCAACAAAACCCAATCCTTTGTTTTAATCATTGCCCTGAAACATGGGTAACGTGGGTGTCTCTGATACATCTTCAAATGCTTGGACAATCTTACATGGACTGTGCCATCACTGCCTGCTTTGCTTTACAACCCCAGTGCTGTGGTACCTACCACCTGCATCGGTAGCAAGACACCGTGCATCGCTGAAAGGAAGCCATGAATTAAAATACACCAGATTAAAACAAAAAGAGGGATGAAAGAGGGATGAGGAGAAGGGGAGAGGGGGCACAGCACTTGTGAATGCAGCATTGATTGATTCCCATCCCAAATCATGTTCTGGAGTTTCCTAGCAGTGCTTTGCATCTTCTCTTTTCCCTAGAACTCCTTGCTAAAATACTCTTGAATTTCACATTCTTGCACACTCCATCACTCCAGGTAGACAGCATCATTCCAAGTAGGTGTTCCTGGATAAAAAACGATGATGGAAGACTAAATTAGGTCACCTGAAGAGTTCTCAGAGTAATTCAGATGTGATTTCACTTTTCTGTTGTAAAGATACTGTGCTCCATCCGCTGTCTGTCATTACAGATCAGTTCAATGAGGAAACAAAAGGAGGCATCTGGACCAAAACAACACTGTGCTGGAGGGTACCAGCAATACAGAGACCGAACTCACGGTCTCTCTCAAGCCACAGGGTTTGCATCAAGCCAGTGATGTGTGTTGTTCTGTCACTATGCACTTGTCCATTAAAACAACCCTGAATTCACTGTAGGCAATTCTTTACTAAGATGATGAACAGACATCTCATAACAACACAGAGAATAGAAGCTACCAGCAAGAAGTCAGCATTTGTTATCAATAATGATCTTACTGTCAGCACAATGAAACCACATTCCTGCCCTGAAAACACTAGATGCTGAGCAGGAAAGGGAATAAGGGCAATGGGATGTGCAGTAAAAAATGCAACTCAGTGATTTGTCTGTCTCCCACCAGCAGTGAAACAGAATGTTCGCTTGCCTCCAGTAGAGGGGAAACAAGGTTGCAGCAAGCCCATTCAAAGCACACAGCGCTTCAATGTGCCTGCCATCCCTTGCAGAGATCTCACAAGGGGGTCACAACAGAAGCTCTCACATACATGGAAGCAGCACATGTCCTAGGAACAGAAATCCAGCTCCAACAGCAATTGCTCACAAACACTCCATGTGCATTAAAGCTTCAAGAGGTCAGTGTCGCTACTCCAGGAAGGTGATGTGCCTCATTGCCAGGGCTGTTCTGCCATATGGGATAACACAGTGTAGTTCTTGCCCTTTTAATTCCTAAGTGTGGATTATACTACTTCCTTTCACTCAGATTATACCTATTATGTACGACACAGATTGTATCTATTAAGTATCCCTATTATGTATTTTATGCAGCCTAAAAGACTCATGCTTCATGAGAATATATTCTTTTATATGAGTAATACAATAGTGAAACACCTTTGACTCGTAGCCATTCAGTAAAGACGAATGAAGGGGAAATGGGAAAAAAAGAGAAGAGTTAAATCAATTATCTTCTTGGGGTTTTACCATGATCCATGCTGAAGATATTGTTTTGAAAGACTTCCCTTATTGGGTAGCTTCAAGCAAGCCCTAAAAACCACATCATTTCTGATGTCCAAGTGCAGCATATCTCATCACTGCAATTTACTTAGAAGAACAGAACAAATCTCATCTTTTAAAGTGGAAAAGCACAAAAAGTCATCATTTTCTTCCTGCATGACTAAGATTATACTTCCCCTTTCTGCCTTGAGCTGCTGGAGCCATTACAATAAATACATTTCACTTATCCATCTGCTGCTCTTCACCTTACAAGCAAAACACCTTACTGCAGCTGGATATCTACTGAATAAAATAGGGCAGTCCCAAGTTATCATCTCACCAAACAAACAGGCATCCAGAGAATTAAGTCCACAGGCTTCATCGTCCCATTTTAAGTACAGATCTTTGTAGGTCACATCGTCTGATGCAAGACTCGCAGTCTTCTGCTGCTCTGGAACCTAACTGAAGCAGTGCAGCAGGCAACAGTAAGCCACAGAAGCCACCTTTTGCCTTCATTTGCCATTTAGGACACTGAAGCATGCAACACCCTGCCCTGAGAGCTGTAGTGTGCACCTTAACAGTGCTCCACCTGCCCAATGCAGGTGGCACAATTAACAAGGTTTATAATCCCCCCATTGCCCCAAGGCCTTTGGTACAGGATGGCCAATATTAAAGCCACCCCTACTTTGTGCTCTGCTATCTCTCAGCATTTTGGTGACTAAAAGCTCACATAGACTCGTCAACCTCCAGGCAAAGGCTGTAGGTGAAGCAGACCACAGTATAAAACCAAACCACATCACTTCAGAGGCAAACATTAACTGTTAAAGCTGAGGCAGCAGGCACTAAAGCAGAAGACCATCACCCTAAGAAACTCAGCAGAGCTGCTACAAGTATTCCCTGCCCCTGCAATGTTAATACTGAGTTACCTGCAGTTTTACTTGCTACTCTGGGAAAAGGACAAGTGTTAGCACTCCTGGCAGCCCTGCAACCAACTTCCCAGGTGATCCCAAAACTCAGCTTCCACTGTAATCCAAGCTGCTAACATAGAATCCCAGACTGGTTTGGGTTGCAAAGGACCTTCAAGCCCAAGGCCAGGTTGCACACAGGGGCTGGAAGCAACCTGCTCTAGTGGAAGGTGTCCGTGCCTGTGGCAGGGGGCTGGAGCATGATGAGCTTTAAGGTCCCTTTATCCCAAGCTATACTGTGATTCTACGATAACATGAAATCAACCTGAGCAGTGGTGTTTTCAAGCCATCCTGGAGCTGAGCAGCCACAAAGGTTTACTAAGCACAAAGACCACGGGTTTGGGCAAGTGCTTTTCTGAAAACTGCATCCTGATCCAAAGGGGCACTGAAATACACAGCATAAGATGGTAAAACACACTACGCAAGTTGGCAGACCTAACCAGCTTCAATTCATATGCAGCTTGCTCAAGTCTTGATTTACACAGCAGCTATACCTGCACAACTACCTTCAGCTTTACAGCTCTGCCACTTCTGCAGCTCCAGCCTGGTTCCACCCTTCATAAATTCCATGGAACAAACCTCTCTCTTACCCACCACAGACCCTTTTGTTTGGCTTCAGGAAGTCACACAACGCAGGATGAATGTGTGTGTCAAGTTCAGGTTTTCTTACATTTGTGCCCGTAGCGCGTGGATCTCTGTGAGCTCCACACACAGCCACCAAAGAGAATGGAACTACTACCATGCATTTGGAAGAAGGAAGGGAAGAATTAGACCAGAAAATCAGTCTTGCGAAATGCTCTCTGTGACAGAGAATAGCTGCTTGTATGTACAAGTCAGTAATAACAGGCCTGGGAGTCTGTCAAGAGTTGACTTGTCAAAAATAACACAGGACACAGGAAGTTGGAAGCTGGGAGCGAGGGTGGAGAGTAAGAAAAGAGAACTAAAAACCCCAAACCAGTACAGAAACCCCTCTGGCTGGGTCTGGCTTGCCCAGGGCCATCCACCAGACATCCTAGGGGAGCACAGGCACACCAGGACCATGCTCTTGCAGGCCCTACTCACCCTACTGGGATGCTGACAGTGCTTACTACTACTACACAGCACCAGCTGGTAGCAGCAAGCTTTTTAACACCTCCTCAGCATCAACAGCACTCAAGCCTCATGTGTGAGAACACAGTCAGATGCTCTCCTGCATCAGTCTTCTCCATAGAGCAGCAAGATTTGAATTGAGAAACAAGTTACAAGCACCTGCATGTGCTGCTCTGATTTCCTCTGACACAACAGACCACATCTCATACGCCACCGAGACAGAGATTTGTTTCAGTAACTCTATGGGAGGCCATGGGATGGATCGTGCACACCTTTTAGGCGTTTAAGTATCACAATACAGTGGAAAACCTTCAGGTCCTTGCTACACAGAAGGTGCAACACCACGAGACAGCAGCCAAGGAAGCTGAAGGGCCTCGAGTGGTGCATTCCAGATTCGCGGGAGTGTTAAGCAGGGGATGGTGGCACGAGGCAGAGATCTGAAACACAGGTTTACATCAGCTGGAAAATGCTATGAAATGCCAGCACTCCAGTGCTTCCAATGCTTGCCTGTATGTTCAGTCTGCCTCCATGTAATGGACACAGACGCTACTCGAACGCAAGATTAAAACCTGAACACCAGTGTTTTCCATTGATGAGATTTCTTACAGGAACTTCTAATACACATGTATTTGTCGTAATTCAGTAAGGCAGTTCACAAATCCCCCCTTACAGATACACCGTTTCACACCCTATTTCTTACACCATGTTGCTGGCAAGAAGCATTGTGATGGACAATCTGGCTGTTATCTCAAGACTTACCAAGCAGTTTTAATGTAGGAGACTCATCTTTTACCACTTCAGAGGCTCTGCCTGAAACAGAAGCACTGATTAACTCAGAGACCATGAGGAAACACATTTTATCTATGAATTTTGATTAGCCTAGCTCTGAAAGGAAAAGCCAGCTCCTGAAGCCAGCCCTTCCGTCACACATAAGATTATAAATCATGATGTTTCCTCCCTATCCTCCGCTTCTGCTCTCGCCCTCTCCCATTCTTCAAATGGTTTCCATGCCATTTCATTAACAGGATAAGAAAATTAGCATCATTTTCTAACGCGCACACACACAAAAGGGGGATGGGGGCTGGAAAATTCCCTTCCTTGCTTTTGCTGGTGCAGCTCCAAAGCTAAGCAAGCCCAGCTGCTCAGGAAATACCATTGTCATGAACACATTATTGAACATGGAAGAATCAATGGAGATCCCTGTCAGAAGTTTCCCATGCTGCAGACAGGCCAGCAATGATCCAGCTCTTAGGAAACACTTCTCAGCCACGTCCAGCAACTTCACCCTTCAAAATCCAGGCATGTGATCAAAATTCCTCAAGAAGAAATCGCATGTAAATGAAGTGAATTTGAGTAATTTCAATGGGAAGCAGGAGCTGCTCTTCGTTACTAGCACCTGACCTAACACTGCTTCTCACTACATATGGCTTTTACTCCAGCCCTAGAGAGGAAAACAACAGTTGCAGCTGAACACGAGTTCCTCTCAAATAGCAAAACCTACTCAGTTTGTGACTGGCTGCTCCTTGGATTCTGTTTTGACAACATAGAAAACACATTAAAGGGCAGCTTCAGCCTATTTTGTTATAAATACCTTAATACTACTGAGGTTTCTCTTACTCAGCTAATTGTGATGGACACTTTCATGAGGCCAAAGTTCCTAGAGATGCTAGGGGCATGACAGCTGTGATGAAGATTTCCCACAACACCTATGCTATTTACCTCAAAATCATGTAATTCAATGTGCCAAGTACTGTCATCAGTCTTGACAAGAGAAAGTTAAGGGTAGATAGAGCATCTAGAGCTATCTAGCCCTGCTCCAGGTTTCCTGTAGCCCCTTTAGGCACTGGAGCTGCTCTAAGGTCTCCCCTTAAGGAACCTTCTCCTCTCCAGGTTGAACCAGCCCAGATCTCTCAGACTGGCTCCAGAGCAGAGCTAAACACCAAAAGTACTTTAAAAACAGCTTATAAAAGGATGACTTCTACATGCAACCTAAGGTTTCTGAATCCCTTACATCACAATAAAAGCAAAGTCTCTGCAAGAGCCATTGAAAATGCTCATGAGAAGCACAGTATTCAGCACACCTGAGTAAGAAGTCAAATAACCCTGTCAGCACAGGCATTACTTCATTACTCTACAGCTTGAGAAGTTGAGGAAAAATTCTTTTTCCTGTTGTTATTGAAGCTTTTATGTTTAGGAATCAAAGGTCAATTTCAGAACACTCGACAGTGGGAGAAACACTATTGGCAAACACATTAACCTATGGAAAAGTCTTACATACTGAATGTAAGACATGAATTGCTGTCACATTGGAAAGCCACCCTGGGCTACTATATGCACGTGTGACAGTAAGAGATGACAAATGTCTTTTAAGCAAAAGAATCCTAATTGCTGTTAGGACCAGGTAGGGATGACAGTTCAAGGGTATTTCATTTAAAGGCCTTCAATTGCTCAAGGAAGGGTAACAGAAGAATTACTCAGAGAAATCCTCTTTTTAGCTTTCTCTCAGAGACCGTGCTTAACGCAGTGCTATGGAGAGCATCTTCACCTTCCCTCAAGTGCTTGTTTCATCAGTGGTACCACAAGGAAAGCCTAAAGAGATGCACAGACAGCTCTGAGTTGTCATCCTTGGGTATTCCAGCACTAACTTCAAGTATGCTTTTCAGACTTTTATTCAGAACACCACATCCCAGGGTTTTTTGTTGCCAACTAATGTATGTAATACACTTGACTACATTGAGAAGAGCTCAGGCTATACTTCAGCTACATTCTGCTCTACACCAGTTTCGCTATGATAAGCACATCATTCCATCACGTAACTCTCTAAATGCAAAGAGGAGTTGTCAAACTCATCCAGCAAGGTCAAGCATTCAGAAGAGTTCAAGCTGTGCAGCGCATTCCTCACCAGGTCAGGGAGAACACACCCCAGCTCCTGGCTTTCCATTTCTGCACAAACACAGGCCTGAAAGTCAACTGCTCACCTTTAGTTACACCTCCAGTCCCACACCAGGCACCCCAGCTTACTCCAGCGTTGCACTAAGTATTGGTAATAAAACTGCTAACTTTGGCTGCTTTGTAGGTTCTAAACTGACTTCTCTGCAGAAGAGTTACTTTGAACACCACTTTTCAAGTTACAAAAACTTAACTCATCACTATTGCTCTGAAAAGTAAAGTTGATTTCTAGCATTGCTCAATTCTGCCACATCAACTGAAATGTACCTGGAATGGTGCTCACGCTGCTGCCTATAACTCCTGACCGGGACCACAGGAAAGTAAAGCTGACAACACAAATCTCCACAACCTGTCCTGCAAACAATGCAAAGAAACCATGCTGGGTACCACAGCATCTACACACCGAGGAATCTAACAGGGCCCATTCTCAATAGCTCATATTCAGAGCTCTAACAGACAGCTTAACTGAAAAGACATCCCAAGGATTGAAAAGTAAGGCTCCTTAAACAAATACAGGTTCACATGCAGCTGAATGAAGGAAGCATCATGAGAACCAGCACGCTGGACAGCCAGTCAATGGAGAACCCTTCAGATACCGTTTGCATTAAACCCCTGAAGTTTACTGCATATGCATGAGCCAAACTTCCACAGCTTGTTTTGCACTGGGGTTTTGTTAGTGCATCTTTCTTCTGATTCCAAAACACAGGTTTCATCCCACATCAGCCTAAGCTAACAGTTACACTAGTGATGCTAGCAAGCATTCC
Organism: Brotogeris chrysoptera; assembly: GCA_030323915.1. Classification (NCBI taxonomy): domain Eukaryota; kingdom Metazoa; phylum Chordata; class Aves; order Psittaciformes; family Psittacidae; genus Brotogeris; species Brotogeris chrysoptera. Next base: position 10,750 of record JARCZZ010019342.1, on the reverse strand, counting down.
GACCTCAGTAAAAGGTACCCCTCTAGCCAACAACTACTCAGTAGCACCTCAAAACACTGCCCCCAATGCGCACTTGAAGACAGGCTCATCCAAATTGTTGCATGAGGATGATGCTGCATCTTCCCATTAACTCACCTTCATACTCCAGGCAGGGGTTGGAGTAAATCCCTGTAAAAGCGTTCTGCAGAACTTCACTACTCTGCTGCTCTTATTATGAGCTACTCCATCAACCTGAAGTCACAGCATTTGTTAACAGTCCAGATTACATGGCAGAAATCACCTTTATAGTCTCTCAAGTTAGGATATGAAGTCAACTTTGTGAACCAGAGTCCTGAAGGGCCTGGCAAGTAAGAGTAAAACCCATGTCATGAAGCTGAAGATTAAAAGGCCACTTTCAATTAAAGATTAGTCCTACCAGATGAAAGCTGTAAAGGTGATGTATTTGCCTTCCTGCATACAGAGAATGGGATATGTCAAAAAATCATTCAACAATTCAAGTCTTGTCCACCTTGAAAAACAATGAATGGCTCCCTTCTTATCGGGAAAGGATTTTCAAGTATGCTCCTTAAGGTTCTACTGTGGCTTTTATGTCCCAGTTGAATAGTTTGCTCTTGGCATTTGTGAAACCAAATACCGACAGATACTGACCAGAAGGAAATTCTTACTGGGATGATTTACACCCTCTTGATTCTAACAACAACTCTGTAGGCATATTACATCATGCACACTTGCTAGTGCTATGATTCCCATTTGTTATTACACAGCGTAAGTCCTCAGTGTCCTACCTGATAGCAATCTAAGTGCACAGTCCACAGTTTAGCATATACACCTTAAATGTAATTTCAGCAGGGAATGCCACAAGACAAAGCCCCAGTAAACACTTGGTGTCTATTTCTGAACCAAATACGCAGTACGCTACTCTTATACAATCACTCACATGATAATGTCTAACTGCACAGCCCATCTTCGTTAATACTTAACAGGTTATGCTGCTTTATTAATATGCTTACTACATCAAACAGTTTGAATAGTAGATACTGTAAAATGTGTTATAACTAAATCCATTTACAACAACTTGAGATACAACTCAGCCAAGGCTCTCCATGCACCTCTTATCCCACGCATGTAACCAAGAGTCGCCTAAATCACCACGGGAGGTGAATAAAGCAAACTGGCACAGCATTGCAGTACATGAGAACAGTCACTTCATGTCACTGAGCTATGAGCAGCAAGTTCTTTTAATGATTATTCAATACTTGATGATCATCTTGCTGCAGGGAACAGTATGAGAATTGGGAAAAATATCATTAGGCTCCAGATTTTGGGTTGTATGCACAGCCAGAATGGGCAGATAATGATAAAACTTCCCCATTTCCCCACTAACTTCAAGCATCTGAGAAAGAGAATAAAAGGATTTTGGAGAGGGGGGGGAAGGAAGGACACCCACCCCCCCCCCCAAACCACATCAGCTCTCTTCAGTAGCTCACTGCAACACAGATGAATTGAGTAAGCTCATTTGGAGGTTGCCAGGTTTTTTTTATTTGGCCACTCTCAAGATGTTTGGGGTTTAAATTAACTCGTAAAGTTACTAATTGTATGATCAGAACACTCCTGAAGAAGGTTTAATTAAGACCCAAATTCCATAACGGGTTATCAGGTAGAAATGTATTTCAGCTGTGAAAAACCTTCATTTGAACTGTGAAGCCATCTGAAAGTCAGTGAATTTGGGAAGTTATTCTGAATCAGACTGGTTTGGTTTGGAAGGGACCTTAAAGCACATCCAGTTCCAACCCCCTGCCACAGGCAGGGACACTTTCCACTAGAGCAGCTTGCTCCAAGCCTCCATCCAACCTGACCTGAGCCAGTAGTAGAAACAATTCTGACCCAAGCAGTACAAGAAGCCCTCACAAATCTTTAGTCAGTCATTACCCATATGCAAGCCATTTTCACACCAGCTAAGGCACAGCAAATACACTCAATCAGAGCGAGTGTAGTCCATTCTGTCTGCTAGCTCCTGCAAACAGAATCACTAGGTTGACTTGGCTGTTTAAGATGTGTACACTTGAAGTTGAAAACTGGAAAAGGATGACAAAGACGTCAAAGAAAGCTAAAACCAAAGGTGCTTATTGCCTTACCTGCTCCCTTGTATCTAGGTAATACAATATATTGAATGTCCAAAATATTCACTGCAAATCTGTCATCATATACCTCTAGTTTGGACTATGGCTTTATAGCAACAAAGAGCCCACCGTGCTGATGGGCACGATGACTCTAAGCACTGAAGAAACTGGGGGGGGTTGTGGCTTTTCAGAGTGCTTGGGGGTTGGTTGATTAATTTTATCTTTTTCTTGGTTGGCTGTTTGGTATTTTTGTGTCTTTTGGGGTTTTGTTTTCAATCTGTGGGTAGGAAACCACTACAGCATCACACAATTGTTAAGGCTGGAAGGGACCTCTGGAGATGATCCAGTCCAACTCCCTGCCAAGGCAGGGCCACCCAGAGCCGGATACACAGGGAATTAATTCAATTCAAACCTACCTGACAGCAACGAAAGAGCATGTTCCTGATCTCAAAACCTGTTCCTTGTCATTGTTCAACTGGGAAGGAAACAGCATAAAGAAATTACTTAAGACAGAAAGACTGCAACTGCTGTCCCGCTAAACCAGCACATGGAGAAGGATGCTGCCAGGCAAAGAGTTCAAACTGTTCATACGACTTTTTATAAGTTGCAGCATGGAGGTTGGATCTGGATGAGTTTCAAGGTCCCTTCCAACCCAAACCAGGCTGGGATTCCATGATTCTGTCCCAAAGGCAGCAGTGAGGGTGCAGAAGGCAATGCAGTGATTTAGCCTCAGTGATTCAGTACCGGAGTACCCTTTGCACTTGGGTAGCCTTTCATACATCTACTAACACTTTTAAGTCCTTCCCCTTGTACATTACTTTGTACTAATGCCACAGTACTTTCACATGTTAAAAAACAGATGTAGATGGATAGGATTTGCTGACAGTCCTTCTAATCACAGCAAGATCCATCTTCTGAAAGAAGTTCAGTCATTCCTACAAATTTAACTAATCAGGCTGTTAGCAAAAGGTCTGCTTCTTATTTCCAAGTAAGCTTTTGTACACATTCTCATATTACACAGGGCAGGGTGCTCATGTACCATGTTGACTAAGAGATAATGAATAATAGCTGTAGAAGAGAGATGGACACTTCAAATACACCAAGTACGTACTTAGGTAACTTCAGATTATTTCTGTTTCTTAAAGCTGCACCTAACAATCAACTTGAATCTCAGATAATTCTGAGCTTAACAACAGGATACCCAAGAGCCCAAAGTCATGCTTGAATTGTGTGCTCTTCTGAATAACCCAACCACTCAACACTAACATCAGCTGTTGGATTTAACATAGCAGCCAAATATGCTTTTTAGTGGGGGGGGGGGGGGGAGTTTGAAAGTTTAATGCAACTGGAATTTCCTAGTGAGAGCAAGTAACACGTAACTTCAACCCCTACGAAAGCTCTGACACTGATTAAAAAGGCTCTAAAAGCAGAAATGTATTTAGATTTCTTGCTTGGCTTCTGCTGTGTGCAAGATGTTTCTCAGTCTTGAAGTTGAGCATTGAGTTCAGCTACCCAAAATACTTAAGACACCTAGCAGAACACAGCATGGGCCAAGCAGCTTAAGAACAAGCTGTGTACGTGCTGACCCCACTGCTCTCCCCACACAGTCAGAGAAAACCTGAGATTGGATGGGACCTCTGAAGTTCTACTATTCTAATGCACTGCTCAAACCCTTCTTACTCTTAGATGTACCACACTTCCTTTGCCAGGCTGAACATACCCAGGCCACATTTCACCACAGGTTAGGAGCACCAGCTCTACCTTGGCAGCCCTCTAACTCCCATATAACAGTGTACTTGCTCAGAAACCCAAAACAGGACACAGCTACCCAGCTGTCATCTTAGGAATACTAAACGAGAGAGAGCTAGGATGACTTCCCATGGCCATCTGGCTACGCTCTTACTAATAAGCCCCAAGTACACTTGGCCTTCTCTGCAAGGGCACACGGCTGACTCCTACCCCATATCTCATTAACTTGAGTTTTAAGCATATGGCAGGAGATCACATCAAAGGCCTTCCTAAAACACAGGTATACAACATACACTGCTGTGCTGTTGTCCACAAAGCCAACCATACAGTCGCAGAAGGGAATGGGGTGAGGCACAAAACCGACCCTGGCTGTTCCCATTCATCTGCTTAGAAATGGCTTTCGGGAGACTTTGCTCCATGAGCTTCCCCCCAGTGGAAGCTGGGCTTACTGGCCTGTCATGCCCTGGATTCCCTTTTCATATGTTTAAGACAAATACAGCAATTGCCTCTTTCCTGTCACCTGGAGCTTCCCCAATTGCCATGATCATTCCAGGAAGACAACACGTGGCTTTCCAATTCCATGAGCCAATCCTCAGCATCCTCAAGCACATGTTGCTTTCTACCCTGGCATGGCCCTTGTTATTACCCATTACTGACTTTTCAGGTAAGCAGCAATGAAGGTGTAACAAGAGGCAATCAAGAGAGACTTGAGGGCCTTGGAACAACTGGTTAAGGGATCAGGAGCACAAGAAGTGCTCTCCTCTGTCCTTCCAATTCCAGAGAATGATGAGGAAAGAAGCAGGAAGAGCCAGCACACTGATACCTGGCTGCAAGCCTGGTGTCACTGGCACAACCAGGGGGGGGATGTTTGATAATGGGTCAGTCTACACACTGCCAGACCTGCTGCTGAAAGACTGGCTACACTGGTCTCAAAGGGGAAAAGGTGTTAACAGGGTTTATTAAAAGAGCTTTAAAGCCAGAACTAAAGGCAAAATAAGCAGCTATTGATCTAAATAATTACATTCTTTTAGTTGTTTAACACATAGAGAGGGTTTGCTCTTCACACAGGCCTCAGAATGACCCACTGATAAAGTCAAAGCTGAGGCTCACACCCGTGTGTGTCTATGAAATATTCATGTACATGAACCGTTTAATTCATGAAGGGTTTTATGCAGGTGCTTAAAGACACCTAAATAAATATTTATTGCTCTTTTCAAGAACCCAAGCCTTTTCCAACACACATATTCCCAGCTTAAAGTCCTCTTGAATCTGTATGTTCCTCCTTTACAGCAAACTACAACCTTGCTCATCTACTGCTGTATTTATATTCACAATAGAAAGAACTCCTGCAGTTTCACATGTATTCCTGATTTAACTGTTCAACAAATATAATGTTAAAGGTTAATCTTGAGACATGGAAACAGATGTTCAGTCAAAAGGGAATTTTTCTCAAGAGGAGATACCCAGGAAGTTTCTCTTTCCAATGTACTCCAGCCCACAGAATTTCCCACCACACTTATCCAACTGGGAAAAATTAGGAATCAGCCTCCAATTTAACTGTGTATTTAGCAGAAATACCAACTTTGAGGACTTAAGCATGTAGTGTTATAAAGCACTTCAAACATTATTAAAAAGCATTCATAACATTATACTATATATATACACACACTAAGCATACACGCTTTCTATTAATAACATAATTCTTGTTACAAGCTTCAAAATAAGCTTTCATTAGTTTAAAATGAAAGCCATGAAGTTGTTTAAGCTTAAACGATAAAGCAGAGCACTCAGTCCAGCTTCTAAACCTTGCAACATTGCACAGGTAAGTTAAACACCCTTGGACAAGCTTGCTAAGGGGACAAGGCGGCCTTCAAAAAGGAAGAAGTGGTATTTTTCTTCCGTGCTAGTTCCTAACGAGAGTTCCTGAGCAAAGAGAATCAGCCAACAGCCTCAAAGCTGTTTACAGCCCATAGGAATCATCTTTACATCACACACAGAACAGCTGAGATTGGAAGGAACCTCTCCTGATAATCCAGCCCAAGCCTCGTGCTGGGGCAGGGTCACTGGGAGCAGGACTGTGTCCTGCCGGGGTCTGGGTATCCCCATGAGTGGAGACTCCACAGCCTCTCAGGCAGCTTGTTCCACTACTGGACCAGTCTCATGGTCAAAGAGCATTTCCTTGTGCTCAGATGGAATTCCACATATTGCAGTTTGTGCCCATTGCCTCTTGCGCCATCAGTGTGCACTGGTGACTGTGCCTCCTCCTTCATTCCCTCCCATCAGCTACCCGGATACATGGATATGATCATTGCCAAGCCACTTCCTCCCTAGGCTGAGTGGTCCCAGCTCTTTCAGCTTCTTCTCATACAAAAGACGCTCCAGACCTTTAGTTGTCTTTGTGGCCTTGTACTGGACTATCTTGAGTAAATCTGTATCTTGCTTGTAGAGAGGAGCTCACAATTACTAGTAGTACTCTAGATGTTGCCTCACCGGCACTGGATAGAGGAAGGATCTCCTCCCTCTGCCTCCTTTAGCAGCACTTCACAAGAGGAATTCAACTGTGCCTTTCACTACAACCATGGCACTCATTAGGAATAAGTAAGCTAATGCTGAGGTTTGGCTAAGGACTGCCTTTTCATGATCATATGTTTCTTACATCTAGGAGAATTTTTGTTCATGCTAAATTTAACCTCTTGTACTTGCCAGATCTTGCTTCATTCTGCATGAGAAATACAAAACCATTTAAGTAACCCCACAACAAGGTAGCTTTATAACACACATTGCTAGCATGCAAACACCACGAAGTTACCGCTGGCTCAAGTTTAGGATTTTCCAGATGCCAAAATTAAATACATAGCAATGTACTTCGCTCGGCAAGCATCCCCAGTTGCCACTACGTTCTAGTTACTTGCCACGGTATAAGGCTGCTTCCAAATGAAGATAACATATCTATCCCCAAGAAGTAGGCGATTAGATATTCATTTAGCACTTCTCACATTAAAGCCAGATCCTACTGATGATGGGACATCCTCTAGAACAGTTTGAAATCCCTTGGGGCTCTACCACACCCTCTCTCTGAGATATCTGTCAACCCAGCAAAACATAAGAGCCCTGCACCAAGCCTCTATGCACAAGAACAGGAGCTGAAGAGGACAACACAGAAACAGGGCAAATACAAAGTTTGTGGCTAACCACGCAATATGGACTAAACTCCTGAATTTCAGCTAACTTTCAAACACCCATTGCACAAAATTCCCTAAAAAAGGGAAATTATCTGCAGAGTAATTTAAAAAGTAGGCTCAGATATTCTTGGAAGTTCCTTTTCATTTAACTTCTGTCCTGTAACATAAAAAGCAGCAGAGCTTTACATCAGGACATACTTGCCTATCCACACATAGTACAGGTATTGTCAGCCTGTGCTCTTTCCAAACAAATAGTCAAGAACACATCCAACTGCAAGCAGAGCAACATCAAACCGTGCTCATCTACCACCCAATTCAGTGTGGGATATACTTGTTTCCAGTATTGGATACACACTTAAAGGCCTCTTAGTCAGTCCCTGCTTCAGCCAAAGCACCCATCCCCCAACTGGCAGCCCCCTGCCCAGACAAAGACATCCTCATTTTGATCTTCTCCAATTTAGGTGTCAAACTCTCCAGCATCAAGAAGATTGCTGTCACTGACACCAATTGCTATCACTGATACAGGTACGACTCGTTTGCTTTCCCAGCCAAACACAGACATCTGTCGATTCAGTTCAAGCTGGAAAACTCCATATCCCAATAGACTTGCACTATTTCATCATAGCAACACCCATACATAGATTTGTGTTCATCATGGTAATATTCATTACATTAAGCCATCTTTCCTAAGTTGTCTACAGCCACATATTATCTACCATCTGACCTTCATTTCTTTTGCAACACTACAAATCACCCAGCATCCTCCCAACTCTTTTAAGCACATACACTTAGCCTAGAAAGACTCTGTTGCACATGTCTCTTAGGTGATGTTTCTTAACTCAAACAAAGCAGGAAACGCGATTTGTGTTTCATTTAGCATGATAAGCCTTTCAAGGCATTATATGCAATAACAGATCACTGCAGGTAATTGAGATTCTCCTTCAGTTCCAGCGTTGCTACAGTGAGCACAAGCGGCTGGGAAGATGCTCTTCAGTATTCCAGTAGGCAAGCCGGTGGATTATGACCTTCCCATCTCAGGATATTTTGTACCTGCATTTTGCACTTGTATTTCACATCTGAGTATCCACAGCTACGAGGTTCATGTGAATGTATCAGCTACATAAAATTACTTCCTCAGTTCCTTGTCCAGCATTCAAACAGAAACAAATTCTTTACATCACTTGGACGTCCAAGAACACTCATTTCATTTTTGGGTAGCACTGTTAAACCGAAAAGCTGAGAAGGGGATTTGCTGTTTACCACCCCAGTGAGGAGTAAGAGGAGCACATCTGGAGCAAGCACAAACCAGAGCAATACATAGTTCTGCTTCAGACATCTCATTACAGAAGCACCAACCTGGAAAAAACAAGCAGGAGACCCGCCTGTTGGGAGACCCGGGGTCAGCAGTGCTGGAGAGGAGCCTGGGTGGGAGGGAGGGCCAGGAAGGGAAGGAAACACAACAGGCACTGATAAGATCAGGCGCCCGCGCCGGAGAACCTGACATGGCTCCAGCTTCCAGCCTAAAAGAGAACATCTTTAAAAGCAATACTGAACAGCCATGGAGAGAGCACAGGCAGGGAGGTTCAGCACAGAGGTCACACCACAAACTGGCCTTCAGCTCCGCTACTGAAGGCAATGTACGTTCATCCTCTTCTGCCTGCTGCAAAGACAGAAGGTGCCCTCCAAGGCTTCACTGGCAAAGTGGCAAGGACCTGTACTGGAACTGGAGGAGCTTTAAGGTCCATTCCAGCACAAACCAGGCTGGGACTCTGTGATTTCAAATATATCATCATAATGCAGTGAGCTTCCCAGTCTCCAAGGATTTCGTCTTTCCAGAAGACCTAGTGAAAGGGGATACGACTCTTCAACGAAAGACCTGCTATCGCTTTTCTAACCACCTTGGAAAAGAACCATCATCCCTCTCCCACTGTTCCACGCTCCTGGAACAGCAGCATGACACAGCTCTGCACAACGCAGCACTACCAATGGGCCAGAAAACCAAGGACATGGCAACAGTAGTGGCAGCAAACTAAAAAATCAATGCCTTCACCTTCCTAAACACATCAGCAGCCCTTTGGGGAGACATGAGCAAGGCATCAAGTCCCACTACCTCTTCGTAGCGAAGTTTTTCTGCTGCCCAACAGTTCACGAGATCACTCTGACCAGGAGCAAGTCAAAAGATGTGTTCTCAGTGTTAGCAGTTTTGATAGCAAAGCCAGGTCTCTGCCTTGTTTTCTACTTCAAGGTTCTCCTTTCAGCCTTAGCTAGGCAGTTTTCAGTACAAACAACTACCCTTGGAGACCTGCTGAGGGTAACATTAGTTTCACTCATGTACGTCAATCCTTCAAGATCTACTGAAGATCTATCACTTCCTTACCATATAATCAGACCTCTAGTATGCTATGAATTCTTACCTCATCCCCATTGCTTTATATTAGACCATACACTTGATTTTATCCTCACTCCACACCTTACATTTTATCCCCATTCCATACCTTACACTAGCTCAGCTTCGTGAATAACATTCTTCACACAAAATGTTGTCCTTGCTTAAAATTCAAGCTTCTCAAAAGCAATGAATATCCACACAATGTCAGACCAATGTTGTGGAAGGGAAGGGGGGCTCCTCCATGTATTTGTTATTCTCTTAAATCCACCAGGAACACAGCATTTGAACTCACATAAACCCATGAAATAGCAAGATCACCCCAGAAATGACACCAAATGATTACCACTAAGCAAGGAAGAACTAGTGGTGGGAGAGGAGCAGAGCTGGGAATCACATCACCTCCACCCAAAACTCTGTTTCACAATAACCCAGCCTAAGCACATCCTAAGTCTGCATCATGAAATCTAGCACTGGTAAAGTTATCACCAAATAAGCAGGAAAGAAACTCTCTCTGCTTCCATAGAAGTGACCTAAAACAACAGGGAAGAAAACCTTAATGCACAAAGATATTGCTTTTAATTATTCCCTGTACTCAAAGTAATTCACACCATTTACACAGTGATTCATGCCGCTTGCTCCTGTGCTGAACACCCTTTAGGAAGTACAGTAATAACTCCACAAACAAGAATGTAGTGTTTGCAATTAATATACTACGCATTTTAATTGCGTAGCATTTCAAATTAGACTTTTTACTTTGGGATAGCATTAAAACTGCAATGGGATTGCCTTTACGTGTATCTAGGAATGCACAGAACCAACAGAACAGCCGGAAGGCAAATGCTTCTAAGAAGTAGGTCACTCCTGCTGCTGCAAAATTATTTACAAGCCCCAAACAACATGTTATGGACACAGCTTTAACGCTACAGGTATTACAGTCAAACCAAGCACATCCACTTAAAGATGGGAGCAAGAGGTTCCATTTCAGAAGCCACTCGAACAATAGACTGACTTCAGACAGCCCCCTTCTTAAAAGCTCTAATATAATAACAACCGATGTTATATTTAGGCAAAACTATAGTTAAATGAGGTACAAGTGTCCAAAGCGAGGCATATAATAACATCTTGGTGTGCTCCAGGAGAATTTGTATTCATGGGCTTTGGAAGGAATCACAGAACCACAGCTTGGTTTGTGTTGGAAGGGGCCTTAAAGCTCATCCAGCTCCAACCCCTGACATGGGCAGGGACACCTTCCACTACAGCAGGTTGCTCCAAGCCCCTGTGTCCAACCTGGCCTTGAACACTGCCAGGGA
>JARCZZ010019341.1:0-29487 GCA_030323915.1 Brotogeris chrysoptera | reverse complement strand
GCCAGACCAAAACATTACCCAGCAGTAACTGAAAACACTGGGGTTATCAGCACAGCTCCAAGGCCCAAAAATCAAAAGCACAGCACTGCACCAGCTACTAAGGAGAAAAAATGACTGTTGCTGCTGAACCCATGACACCCCTCAGCTCACTCTCTTCCCCTGAAGATGTCAAGACATCAAAAATATCCATGAACATGCAATAAAAAGGCCTGCCACTCTATATAAGTGTAGTAATACCCTTAGCCATAAAGCCAGTATACGCAACAGATTGTAGGGGCTGGTTTAGGCATCATGCTCAAACTTCATTCAGGAAAATGCAGGGCTGAAGAGAAGAAACCAACTTCCTTTTACAACCAGTGAGGAAAATAGGATGGAGGGAGCAGGAGTCAGAAGTTTCTCAGCTAAATAAATGCCATAAAGGCAATGTTTAGGTTTTTTCCTCACTGAGCTTTGTCAAAGGGTAGTGAATAAAAATCCATTACAGGGAACATCATATGTTTTATATGGTAACTTGCAGTATCACTCTTCTGCAAACTAGCAGGAGGCCTAACCTAGCCTCTGAGATTTCCAGGTGTACCTTTCACTGCAGATTGCCCCAAGGGTTTATCACCACCACCAGTTTATTTGGATTTTGTCGTTTTTGTAAAAGCTGTATGTCTTGAGACTGTCAGATTCACTTGGGTCTATTTGAAACATCAGATGAGATTAAAATGAGAGATAAGCTCCTGACTACAAAGCTAGAATGGCTGTTGCAGAAGGGAGGTATAATGTAGGAAATGTGCAGTGTAAAATGCACCTGAAAGCAATCTTTTCTCCAAAGTACCATATAAAATTGTGAATGGTCTGAGATGTTGTAGCCCAGGGCTGATTCTACAGAGCCCCAGTCAGAGAACTGCCTTTGAGAGCAGATGTGTGAAATGACTTTGGGAGGGGAGCAGCTTAGTCCTGCTTGCTCTGGGCACTCTCTGACTCATTTCCTCTTTTTCCTTGGTTTCAAACAGGTTTCTCAGGCTCACTAAGCACTCTCTTTCTGTCTGTTTTATCCAAAAAGAAGATTACTTTGATGGTACAAATCTCTACTAGTATTTACCCTATTTCTTTTAACTAATTTCCTGGTGTAGTCATTTCCCCTGTCTTGGGGAGCCATCTCTAAGCAGGCATTGACATTTTAGTCCTCACTTAGCACATTGCTTCCAGCTGAAAGCCTTTTTAGCCCTCACTTAGCACATTTTTGCTGGTTGAAAGACTTTAATTATTTTTAAATTATTTTTAAGAGGTTTCTACCTTTTCTGGTCTCACAAGACCCCATATGTATCATAAGAAGTAGTCATTTTGCTACACATAAATCCCATTAGAATACTCACTGCTGGGTTTTTCATTGAGATCATACATAACAGCTGCAGTGTTCAGACAGTTGTTTAAAATGATTTTGATGGTGTTGCCAGTTTTGGGGATCCTGCTGTGACAAAATGACTGATGTTGAGAAACATTTGTGCCACGGGTGGGATTCTCTGCAGAAGCAGATGTGTTTACCCCCGGGCAGGCACAGAAGAAATATCTAGTAAAGGAGATGTGTGACTTGTAAGAGGAAGAAGTGGGGCTGTATGTATTTCCATACATCAGTTGCTTTCGCAGGTGAAGGTTCCACAGACTTTGGACATTTATGCTTACTTGGATGCTGAACCTGCTGCAGTGCATCCCTCACTAAGAGTTCTCCCAAAGGGAAAAGGCATCTACTCCATAGTGGTCCAGCAGGCTCTAGTTTATCCTCAGCCTAATGAACTATATAGAGACTACATGACCTGACTCTGCAAAGTAAGTGTAAATCAGGAGCTCCTCCACTGAAGTCAGTGGGATTATGGCACTGTAAAAGTGACATATGTGAGAGGAAAAACAAGCTATAAGATGAATGACTGGCGTTGTCACTGAGCTGCAGAATCTCTTGGCATAGTTGGTTTGTGCACGATGCTTTCAAAATCAGAACAGCAGAAAAAGATTTAGGGGAGACATCAGTAAAGCAACAAAGCAGAGGATCTTGTTCAAGAGGGAAACAAAAGTAATTCTAAACTTTCTGAAGAATTGGTGGTTGCTCAATCAAAAAGCAAGAGTGGGTCTTTCCTCACCATCTGTTTGAAAGGCTGGGGGGAAGGTTAGCTTTAAATTCCAGACTCTTGCAGTTTTTTTCTTTTCCTTTTTTTCCTTCTTCTTCTCCTCACTTTTCTGTGAAATTATGCTAAACTAATTGCTACTCTACTGCCTGTGGTAAGAAAAAAAGAGTAATCTTTGCTTCAGCTTTTGCATTGCTCTCTCATTCTTGCTAGAATTTCTTTAATGCAGACTTTGCAATCAATTCTTCACATTTTCTTCTCTAGGGAAATAGAAAAAACACAAACCCAGAAGAACTCATCTACAGCCTTTCTGAGTTTCTTACAGCATCGCTGGTCTTTGGAGCTGCTTGCATCTTTGTTGATTTGAATAGGTTAGAGCAGCAGTCCCGTGATGTGTAGTAGTGTGATCTGGTTTAATTTCAAATGTGAAGCAGAGTTCTTGGACAACTTACCTGTGAGGTAAAGATTGAGTGAAACCTTGGTGCCTCAATTCATCAAGCACATACCTTGTGCAGGCCAGTGTTATATGAATTTTAGATGGTACTAGATGGTTTTAGGGCACTTTGAATATATTTTGCCCTAATCAGTTAAATTGTGATTCAGTTGTCATTAGCCACACAGCCTCTCCAAGTAGGTGAGAGGTCCTGCTGAAACCTTCCACCAACACTCTTACAGTTCACATAAGCTACCTGATGGCAGAACTGTGATCTGTGTTTCTGTGAGTGATACCTCTTTTCTTTGTGTTAGGTTTTAATTCTTCTGTTTGCAATTGCCTTTCTCTTCCTGTTTATTTGAAGGCAGAATGCATATTCTAAAGGAACAGCCAGCAGGGAAGTGCTGCATTTTTCATTGGAGTGATACATATAGAAAGTGAGAGACTGCCGAGTCAGGCACCAGTTTGCTGTTTGTCGCTGCCTAAAACCATTAGCAATGTGAGATTATACAAGGCACCTGCTGAAAGATCAAAAGATCTTGCTTGAAACCCTGGAGAGTGATATTAAAGGCAGATTTTTAGTCTGTATTCTGCACAAAAATAGAAACTATTTCTTTTTCTGAGAGCTTTTATGGCTTGACTAACAAAGGCAGGCATGGTTTTACATGGCTTGTCTCAAGCCTTTCAGGCTGTCCAACGTCATCTTTGAAACATGTGATGAGGAGTAGGGTGGGAGTTGTTGCTGGTACTGTTTCACAGGGAGGCATAGAGTGGTCACATCCTTTATTATCTTAAATCCATTTTGTTCATCTTGGTGTGGGCTCAGCCAGAGCTGCAGCTTTGACTTTGAAGTGCTTTGTGTCCTGATGTACGTGACGGCACTGACTTGAGAGCCAGGGTACTCGGTGTAATGCAGGAGGGGAACTGGGTGCTTGAAAAAATGAAGTAGTGCTTTAAAAGCTTGGGCTAACCAGAAGAAAGTACTGGAGGGGGGAAGACAGTTGTGTACTTCAGGAGAGCATCCATCTCCAGTCTGATTTCCTTCTGGTATGAGAAAGAGTAGAAGGAAGCACATAACAACGCTGCTGCAAAAGTAAAAGGTGGGAATGAAACCTTTTGTTCATTTTCCCTAAAGTTAGAGCATCTGCTGCCATTTTGTAGCTGACTCTGGTAACTTCGTGCTGCTCTGCAGTGCCTGAGTGACACATGCTTGAAGGTTTTCATTCTGCTTTTACTTTAAAGTAATTAATAATTTATTGGGCTGGAGTGCAAAAAAAACCAGCCACAGCCTAATGACTAGTGGGTGTCTCCAGGAGAAATACAAAGTGGGTTCACATCCCCACTCCAGTATGTACTTAACATTATATATTCATTGAAACAAGCTCTTGCTGGGTCAGCTCCTTCCTAGATGACTACCGAGATTACCAGAATGCAGTGATTCCTACTCATGTATATGTACTCCTTCTCTCCATACTCCACTCCTCATACAAAATGGAATACTTTATAGCATAAAGAGTATGAAAGCACCAACCTTGAAATATTACATAGGCTGGTAGTCTGACTCTTCATTTTGGCAGTAGGAGGGACAAGTTCAAACCCCTTCAACCACAGGATGGAGTTTGCTGCCTGTGTCCTTTGTGCATGTGAGTGAAAGGGGGAGGCATTTATTCTCCAGTGAGGGTTTTATGTGCAATCTGACTGAATAGATATGCTCTGTGAAAACCTGCATGCTTCTGGAAAGAAAGAAAAATGCACAGAGTAGTCATAGTGGTTCATTTGGAAGCAGCTCAGCTGAAAGTCTAGCCTTCATTTCTGAGTTTAACCACTTTGTGAATAGCGAAAAGCAAGAGGATGGTGTTTATGATACCTGTGAAATTGTCTTGTGAATAAGATGCAAAACTAAATTCCTCCCTATTTTCAAATTAGACTTTCAAAAGAACTTGAAAGCTTTCGTTCAGCAAACTTGTAAAAATTTACAGTTACTGTGCCTAGGCTGAAGTAGAATCCTAGAATGGTCTGGGTTGGAAGGGTCCTTAAAGCTCACCCAGTTCCAGCCCCCCACCACAGGCAGGGACACCTTCCACTAGGGGAGGTTGCTCCAAGCCCTGTGCAACCTGGCCTTGAACATAGGGTATCATTGACTTCTTTATAGCACATAAATATTTAAAATTATTTTCTTTTCTGCTTTTGAAGTGTTGCTTTAAGCCTTGTTTCTCAGCAAAATGGCTGCCTCAAATAGAAGGCTGTGAATACACTTCCTGTCGGCATGTTTTGGCTGTGTCCTTCGATCTGCTGCAGTTGCCAAAAGCAATTGCAGCAGCCACGGATGCAACCGCAGGAAGGTTCTGCAGTGGAGAGGGATTTCCTCATGGCAAAGCATTGAGGTTTTTATTTCGCTGTCTATTCTTGCTGTGGGGGGTGTTTGGGGAAGGAAAGATCTGCAGCCAAAGTGCCTCTGAGCCCTGCCAGTCCCTGCTGCTGGAGCAGGCTGTTGGAGTAGTGGTGCTCAGGTATGAGTTAGAGCAGCTTTTTTGTGTCTTCTGCTTTTTGCCAGACTTGGGGCAGTTCCCAGCTGCCCCCAGAAGGCAAAGAGTGTAGAGAAGTGGTTTAATTCCCTTGAGTCTGGCACAGTATCATGACTGCTGGGTTTGAGAGCACTTCTAGTGCTCAACAGCAATTTTCCAGTGCTGTGAACATGACAGTGTCTTCTTACCTTGCAGATTCTTCCATTGGCAAGTGATTGTCCTGGCTCCAACTGAAATGTCTTCTTATTGCAGAAAGAGACTTTGTATGCATTTGCTGTTTATGTCACTTTTGAAAGACTTAGGGGTTTTCTGTATCCCACTGTGAATCAGATTTTAGACTGTCAGGGGTCTGAATGGGTGCAAACATATGTTGATAGGACTGATGACTTGATGACTTGATAAACAGAGAAAATGAGAATAAGATGACCAGCCCTAGAAAAACAAGTTATAAATATCAGGAGAGAAGCTTTCAAGGGAAAACAGCAAAGAATAGGATCAAAACAATCCACAAAACCCAACCAAACCAACCAAACCCCTAAGTCTACAAGAAAAGGCATACATGGTAAACTAAAGAATTTTATGTATATATATATATATATGTATACATGTATAAAGAATGCTTTTTCAAAGCTCACTAAAGAGGTAGATACAGGCTCATTGTGCAGTCTTTCTGCTCCTCCAGGAGCACAGACCTTTAGTTCAAGTCAGTCACTCATTTCAAATATATCACTTCAGTTTGGAAGTTGGCACATTGCAGCTAAAATCAGTAAATGTGTTTTAAAGAGCTTTTTGGCTTGAATAGAGATTAAAAAGTTCTTTCTGAACTTTTTTTTTTCTTTTATAGACACACGTGATTCTTCCATGTTTGTGATTTAGCATATTATTTAACCAATAGATTCTTGGCTGAGTGATTGTGCAATGCAGGAGGTATTCCAGGAACTGGCACTGTTTGCCTGATGGGAACAGCTGTATTTCAATTCCCTCACTTTGTGTTTCAGAGCATTTGCTTCCTTCTGCCTCTCCTGTTGTCAGAAGTCATCCTTTTCCTTCTAGATCCAGCCAGGAGCTGTCTGACAGAAGTCTGATGATCCCCTTTCCAAGCATGTCACCTCATATTCTTTATATGAGGTATTTTCTTACAACTCTGGAGTACTAAAGAGCTATTCCTTTCTCATTTTATGTATTGGCGATTGAGGCAGGAGTGCAAGCCAGGAGCTGGTGTCTTTATAGAGCAAGATTCCTAGGTTGGAAACCACCCAGTTGCTTTTTTTTTCTTTCTAGAAATGGAGAAAGAAATGCTTGAAATTACCTTATTATGTTGATGTCACCTTGTCAATCAAAACTTCTTTTTCTAGAAGACAGTCTTATGGGTAAAAAAACCCAGGTGGGTGGACGGGGAAGACATAGAATAACAAAATCTCCTTTAGATAGAATAGAATTAATTGCTGGATTGGTCTGAAATTTGTTGTTCAGTGCAAAGAAATGTGTGTATTAGTGCCTATTAGATTGTTAAGTGCTTTTCTTTGGTCATTTTCATCCGTTTGGAATGATCGAGGATGCAGACAAATAGATATTAATGGGCTGTAAGAGCCATTGTAGTTCCATTCTGAATGCCAAGTTGTGATGGTTCCATTTCATTCCTCCTGCATTTATACAGCTGTGAGGTGGTTTCTTAGAGAAAATATTTCTTTTTTCTACCATGTTTTCCCACCTGATCCTTTTTAACATACAGTTGTTGGTTTCCTTTCAAGTACAGAATAAATGTCAGTTAGTCCTTTGACTATGTTGTGACTGATCCTTGAATCTCCAAGGTGCAAAATCCAAGTAGCTGTGCGTGTTGTGCTGATCTAAAAATGGAGATTCTGGCCTGTAGTATTTACCTGCTTTACCTGGCAAACTTTGAATCTGATGAAAGAATCTGCATGAGAATAGAGCTCAGCTAGTGCAGAAGAGCAGGGGGGGATTGAGCACATTTGTCACCATTACCTTTGTTGTGTCTCTTCCCATAAACAGAGCATTCCTTTTAGTCATGTTCCTGGTGGTTTCCTGGTGTCCACTTTTATTTTGAGAGGAAACAAATCCAATCTGATTTTCTTTCTCCGATCTACATATTGATACAGCTCTGCCCTTATTGTACTTTTTTACCAGCTCATCCTTGCTAATATGCTCTTGCAAAATCTCTCATAAATGTTTAATTCCTAACAATCGAGTACCGGAATAATTTTCATGGTACAGAAATGTTCCGCTGACCAACTTACCGGAGTAAAAATGCTAATATGACCCTTGGGTCAGCCATGCAGCCGTCTTTAATGCAAATTTAATGCAGTGATTCCCCTAGAGATGGAAGATGGTGGGCTTACCAGAGCTGCACTGAATCAAGGTATCAGTATTTAGCATCCCTTTGTTACTAGGCTACTGTTCACCTCTGTGACCAGGGAAGATGATCACAGAAATGTACTTTTACGTTATCTGTCACATACACGATTGGCTATGCTGTATGAAGAAAGGATTTTACAGATTTGATAAGAGGTTTAAAAATAATAAAGGACTGGATGGGAGGGGGAGAGGGAAGGGCAGACGGCACAGGGTGCCTGTGCACCACTCTGCTTTCCAGTTGTTTCTGTGTAGAAAACCCACAAAAAGCCCAATCCATAGTCTTGATATCAAATAAAACATCATATTTTTCCTAAGCTGAATAGATGCCTTGGAGAGCAGCCAACAAGGGAATTTTCCACTTGTGCTGCCTTTGCAGCCTCTTTCAAACATACTGTTAAGCAGCAGGGGCACATACGCACTTCACTCCCTTTTCTATTATGCAGCTATGACACATTAAGCTCCTTGGAATGGTATTCATATTTTATCAGCTCTCCTAACTTCAGTTCTTTATTTATAACATGCTCTTTTTTTTTTTCCTCCTCCTGAATATCCAGATTTAGTAAAGAAAGAGACCAAAGCAGTGCAAGAAGGAAAAAACCCACCCAACCCCAACAAAAACCCCACAACCCCCTCTATAAATTTAATCATACCTTTCAGATGGAATGAATGTTTTCACTCAGTGTTAAAGAGCACACCTGATCATTATATTCTCTTTACGTACACAGCTTGCCACGGTACCCTCTGCAGGTCACATCTGATTTGCTTACATCCGGTATAGAATCTTTACTTTAAAGAATAGCAGATTTTATTCCCTAAAGCATGCTATTTAATCTCTGTCTCTGTCGTGCTGAAATGCTGAGCTTCCTGCACAAGAAAGTACTGAAGTATCTGTGCAGACCTGTGCTGATTTGCAAATGCAGTGATACAGGCTTGACGAAGACTTCAGAAAACAGTGCTTTGTAGCCTTGTTTTTATAAGCCCAGGAAATCTCTTTTGTGGTATTGAGGAAAGCATTAATTAACTGATCCCAATATCACTATCCGATAAAGTTGAAGGCAGCCTGTAAATACGAACAGGAGCTGAATTTACTACCATTACTCCAGTAACCTGAGCAGCTAGTCAAGATTAAAGACCCTGCAAGAACACTCTGCGTAGGTGGAGGAATTGGTAACACGAGCACACGATATTTTTTTGGTGCAATCGCAGTGTGTTTGTTTTGTAAATAAGTCCTGTTTTTCAGAATACAAGAGAAACAGCCATCAGAGATTTTCCCTATTCTGAAATACCAGCCTTGCTACTCCAGTAAGATTTGTCCTCAGGAAGCCTTTCTCTCTCTCTCTCTCTTTCTCTCACTCCTGCCTCCTACTTCCATCATATATTTAGATTTGTTTCTTAGCCCATGCTTCTACAAAGAGGAAAACAGTTCTCCCTAGCCCACACCAGTCAGCCCTGCCATGACCTCAGCCGATAGCCATGGCCAATGAGTCCAAGGCAGAGGTGGATTTTTGCATGCTGAACAACAGTAATAGCTCTTAGCGCAGGTGCCTTGTATGTGAAGGTAGTAAAAGCATTTTTAAAATCAATGGATACATGAAACAATGTATCATTTACCTATGGATTTACCTTCATTTACCTATGGACGCCAGGAAATTAGTGAGATTTCAGTGTCTGTTTAGTGAGACTGTCTCAGGGACAACTGGGGGCAGGGAGAGTTGAACATGCTTTCTTTGCTCTCTGAAAAGGATTTTGATATTTGCATTATTTGAAACTCTTGCATGTCAAGAGAAAAGCCAACCCCTCAGAGCTGGGAAAACTAACCAAAAAATGAGTGCTAAGATAAATCTCAATCCTTTCTGCTTGGAGGACATTGCTAAAATAAAAGTCATAGAATCATAGAATCAGCAAGTTTGGAAAAGACTATTAAAATCATCCAATCCAACCATTCCTCAGCACTGCCAAGGCCACCACTAATCCATGTCACTAAGGGCCTCGTCTACACAGTTTGTGAACACTTCCAGGGAGGTGTTCCCACCACTGCCCTGGGCAGCCTGTTCCAATGCCTGACTGTCCTTTGGGGAAGATATTGTTCCTAATCTCCAGTCTAAACGTCCCCTGGTGCAGCTTGAGGCTGTTTCCTCTTGTCCTGTCCCTTGTCCCTTGGGAGCAGAGCCCAGCCACCTCCTGGCTCCATCCTCCTTTCAGGCAGTTGTAGAGAGCGATATGGTCCCTCGTGAGCCTTCTCTTCTCCAGACTAAGCCCCCCCCCCGCAGTTCCCTCAGCAGTTCCTCATCACACTGTGCTCCAGGCCCTTCACCAGCTCTATTGCCCTTCTCAGGCTCCACTCCACCACCTCAATACCTCTTTTGTAGTGAGGGACCCAGAACTGACCATTGAAACACTGGTTATCTCTTAGTGGATGGAGGATGGAGCATTATGTTTGGCAGTGCAATAACAGTGTACATGGGGCAGAGAGCACAGCATCTTCAGATACCCTCCCCTCCCCCCAGTGGGGTAGGGATGCTGTTCTTGGGGTAGAAAACAGGACCAAAATGTGATGGCAGGGCAGTAGAGCACTTCTTACGTATTCCCTCAATACTAAGCACATGCATAAATCTAGGGGCTGTGAATAATTGTTTGATGTCTTCCTGGAAAAAAAAGGTTAGAGGTAAAATGGACATTCTGAAAAATCCTTTGCCCCGCTGTAAAGAGACGAATCTAAAAATATAGTCCTTTAGTAGGGCTTTTGTTTTACTTCTCTAGACACAGTGTCTTCTATCAAAGACTTTAAGGAGTTTTGTATAGAAAAAAAATGAAACTTGCATTTTAATCTCATGGATCTCCCAGCAGCTTTAGACAGCATTGTAGCATGCAAATGTACTGTAAGTGATAATGTACAACTTGAATTTCTTTGGAATGCCATAGTCAACGAAACAATGCTTTTCCCGTTCAGTCTACCAAAAATGCTCCTTTGATATCACTCCTCTCAGTGTGATACCTTATTTGAGGCATTTCTCAAAGCCCTTTGCACCTGCAAAACACTTCTGACATTTTCTCACTTTAAGCACAGAAAAATGGATGATGCAAGATGGAGAATTGAGTCCTCCAGGTTACAGAAATGAAAGGAAATGTGGCTTCACTTCGAGACAGATTTTGACCTTGAGTAGGTATCATTAGATGTGTTGATTTAATTAAAACTTACCTGTGTGTTTCTCAACTTTGAGGGCCAACTTTTGGTTCAGTGTTCTTGAACTCTGAGTTTTATGAAGCATTTGTGAGAAGAGAGTTTGAAGGATATTAACTCATTTAGGTGTAAAGGTTCATAACCTCTTACAGCAATCCTTTTTTTCTCCCATCGCCAGACAGTTTCAGCTGCATACTACAAGCAGAGTTCAACATGACTTTGAAAGATTTGAGGAGGATGCTTCATACTCAGTGATAATTCTAAAGTGCACTTGTTGCCTGAGTTGTTTTGTTATTTTTCTTGCTGCTGACTTTTATAGGTTAAGCATTTCAGTATCTCTTGATTAACAGACAATTCAAGGAAAATATTATTTCGATATCATGTACAGCATGTACCCGTCCAGTGCACACATGAACAGACAAAACTAAAGGAATAAGCAGTCACAGATAAAACATGAAGCCATGACCTCTGTGTTAGAATCCATCACAACAGAACTGAACTGAGATCCTCTTTAACTTCTCCAAGTGGGAAGTCTGGTGAATACTGCCATTTGTGTGAAATATCAAAAATGAAACCAGAGGCTGACCTCTCAGGTGGTCCTATACCAGTTTACAAGGTTTTCTCACCATCTTGTGTCATGTGGGTGACTGGAATTCACTGGGAATAAACATTGCTGCAAGATTTCAAAAGAACTGCTTCTTAGACAGTGTAATTCCATGGATTTTCGTCTGAAATCAGCTGAATTTCTCTCCATTTTCACCAGTATAGCGAGGAACGGGACCTGGTTTTGCTAGGAAATAAAAAACATCAGGTAGCAATTCAAGAAATGTCAAGGTCCGTAGGTTTGGCTTTCTGCAGACAGGGTTGGTTTTTTTTTGTTATTTCAGTGATTTTTTGTTAGATTTTAGCCAGAGCTGTTGAAGGAAACTACAGAAAGAGAGAAGGAAACAGGGATCTGAGCTACTGGCTTCTTAGTGTAGGATCAAGCTTCTTTTAAGTCACTCTAATGTGTGAGTTGAGATCAAACACTTAGCTTAAGATAATGAGTGTAGTAAATCCAGGGAAAATTCTTTGATTGCTCAGTGGTTCGAGGGTAGTTTTTGGTAAAAGAAAAGGCTCTCAACCATACTGCATAAGCATCTTGATGACTCATTTAGCTTCTGCATTTTAGAGGTGAGATGAGCTACAACGAGTTTTGAGTTTTGGGCCAGCTAAAGTGATCATGGTGTGTAATTGCCCTGTTTTACATGTGGCATTCTGATTAACATGTATGTAATGTCTGAGCTGAAGTGTCCTGTTGTGAAGTGGCCTGAGCTCTGACTATCATGCAGTCTTGGACCTTACTCATTCTTACATTGCTGCAGACTCTGGCATATGCTGTAATGAAGAGCTAATGCCTGAAATAACACAGGCATGACTCAGAGCCTGCTTGTAAGAGTGAGAAAGTGATGGGTAAAAATGTGTCATGTTTACATCTAAGGTTATTTTGTTGAGGAGTAGAATTGCATAATAAACCAAAAGTTAGATGGATGCAACAATTTGATTTCCTTAAACTGTTTTGTTAAGTGAGAAATATACAGCTTAAGCACTTTTAGCAAGAAGTCTTCTCTGGTAAGGACAAGCAGAATCCATGAAGTATTTCTGTAAGTTTAAAAGGAGATTTAAGTAATTTTAAAAGGTTTACAGGTTTGAAAGCTATGTTATGCAAGACAATTATAGAGCTCATTAATATAGATAGAATTGGTCTCAAGCTGCAAGACTGAAGCCTGAGGCTTTGTTTCAAATAACCTTAAATGTGGGTTTAAGCTGACAGTAAAAAATGTGCCTAACCTTCCTTGGCAAGGAGGGAGGAAGCAATCCTGTTGCAGAAAGAAGCTGTATAAAACATAGCAGGGATGTTGATTTGATACTTACATACTCCCATTCAATAGATGCTTTCCACCTGCAATGCAAACAGTCCCCCACTTTTTCCCACAGGTAGTAATTAGAATTAATAGAAAACCAAGTGGAGAGAAAAATAAAGGAAAATGCAGCAGTATTGTTCATGATTTATGTATGGTTCATTCTCATTTGCTTCTCCTCTTAAGCACCTGGTTTGTGGACAGCTTGTGGAAGGGAGCCTTGAGGTTTTAAAAAAGTATGGAAGCGGTTTAGAGGCATTGGCTAGTATTGCCAAAGAGAAGGATAGTGCTTTAACAAGAAACTTCTAAGTCAAAATCCTGAAGTATGGCAAACATGAAAACATGAAGTGGGGAGAAGAGAAAGAAAATAGCCGGAGCAGAGCTCTCTGCTGTGCGGCAAGACTGAGTTATGAAAGTCATCTTGTTTAAAGCAAGATTGACAATGTCTATGCTGCACTGCATAAAGAATCAGACTGAAAGCAGAAAACTGATCCATCAAAGGAGAGACAAAGAAAAAGGAGCAGAGAGACAACCAGGAGAGGAATCAGAAGATGAGGACTGAAAAAGCTTCAAAGGGTGTGTCTTTGAGGAGGGAGCAACCAACAGTGTTGAAAGCCAGCACGGAGTTCAAGAAAGAGGAACAGGGAAAATTAATTAATTCAGAATTAATAAATTCAAAATTAATTTCATTTTGAATGAACATTCACTTGAAGGAAATCTGTTGGAAAATGGCAAGCAGTCTAGCTGAATCATTAGAATATTCCAGTAGAAATAGCAGAAGACTGAGTACTCATCTTCTGAAATTAGTTCATAAATCCTTCTTGTGGTTGGAAACAGAAAATCATTACTTAAATTTTTTCTTCTACATAAATGATCTGATGTTGACTTAATGGCAGTAAGGTACGGTCAAGTCCAATAGGAGCACTTCTTTCCCTGCTCTGCTACCAATACCTCTTACACCCTGTCTTAATAAAATATCTTCTACATGTTTACCTATGAAGTGAAGCCTTAAAAACTGAATCAACTTCTTACATGAAATGAAATCACATCAAATTATTTTGGTTGGTTTAATATTGCATTAAGTTCATGTTGGACCAAGAATACGTCAGTGTGATTCAGTACATATCCTCTTCCCTTGTAAGGAAGAAAAATCTACCTTGTTCAACAGTGTCTGCAAACAAAAACCCTTTTCTTTTTGCCTGATGGTGCCATTAGGAGATTGTTTGAGGTAATTATAGGATGTAAATCTTAGAAGTCCTGTTAGCATTCCCAGGGTTTTTTTTGAGGGTTTTGTTTGTTTGTTTTTGGTTTCAGAAAACAAAAGGAAAAGCCCAAGTCTGTGCCCAAGTTTTGTGGTTGCATTCACAGCGCAGGGTTAATCAGAAGATCCCAGACTGGTTTGGATTGGAAGGGGCCTTAAAGCTCATCCAGTTCCAACCCCCTGCCACAGGGAACCTAGGATATGTTCTACTAGACCTGATTGCTCCAAGCCCCATCCAGCCTGGCCTTAACAGTGCTGGGATAGGTCAGCCACAGCTTCTCTGGGCACCCTGTGCCAGCGCCTCACCGCCCTCACAGGGAAGAATTTCTTCCTAATGTCTCATCTCAACCTCCCCTCTGTCAGTTAAAGCCATTCCCCCTTGTCCTGTCCCTGCAGGCCCTTGTCAAAAGCCCCTCTCCAGGTTTCTTGTCACCCCTTTATGCACTGGAAGCTGCCCTAAGGTCTCCGTTGACCTTCTCTTCTCCAGGCTGAACAAGCCCAGCCCTCTCAGCCTGTCTCCAGAGCAGAGCTGCTCCAGCCCTGGTTATTCACCCTTTCCAGAGCTCATTCCTTTTCAAGCTAGAACTTACTCACAGGTGTCCTCCTTAGTGCAGGTGCTCACCTGAGGAAGGACCAGAATTCTTGCTTTGCACCTCAGATCTATCTTTACACTGCCTTCCTGTTTTACTGGGGAATCTCAGCACCCGTTATTGATACTCAAAGTGTTTTTCTAATGTCTTAAAGCAACTACCAACATAATTTTTTAGGGTTAAGACAGGTTATTAAATGCTAATCAACATATTGTTTTATAAAACATGCTTTCCAGTTCATTTCTTTATCAGTTTGACTTAAAAGCAGTTGGCTTTCCAGCTTCAGACTTTTCCAGCTTGTCACACATTTGTACCTCAGTTTTAAAACCAGAATGGTTAGAACAAAGTTCTATAAAGGATATGTGATTGTTCGAGATAACCTGGGTAACAAAATAATGATATTTATTAGGGAGTCTATGACCATAAAGCAGGAAAAAATTTATATGCTTTATAGAAAAACATTTTTGTAACAGATTAAAATGTCTCGAAGGTTTGTGAAATCAGGTAGAATGGCAGCTTTTTATTTATTAAGCTTATTATCATCTTTACCTTGAAGCTTGTGCGGATACTCGCATTGCAGATACTATTCTCATAAAACAATGACTAATGACCTTGTCTGTACCTACTAGGAAATAAGATGGTTTAGGACAGCACAGTAATTGCCGATGGCAATAATACTTTGGGAGATAATGACTGCCTCCTTATAATGATATACTTCACAAAGATATTATTATTTTATGGATCTGGAGTATTGTTTTTTCATCAGCAGACATCTATTGAAGATCATGTACAAGGACTTAAGAATTTGTTATGATTAGAATAACAGGGCTTCAGACTTGCAAGGTGCATAGTTTACCCTCTCTGTAGTCAGCTAGTAGCACCTCCACATTTTCATCTCTGTAGTTACCACCTATGAGCTTTCAACATGTAGGAGTAACTCTATTTATTACTTATTATGCGGAAATGTGCATTTTCCTGATTGGATCTCATTCCTTTTCTGGGGCTGCAGGTTCAAACTCATCATTTCTTTCTTTATGGTACTCAAAATCTCTGTATTGATTATCAGGAATTTAATGAGAATTCTCAAGGTTTCCTATAGTCATTAGGGAGAATGTTGAATAAGATACTTGAAATTGCTCTAGGTGGAAAAATCTGAGCTTTCCTTAGAAATTTTAGCATAACATCAGACTGTATCTTCTTGGTGCTGACACCTAAACAAGCCTCCAAGAATTCAGTTTTCAGCACATATTAGACTCAAAGAGACTTCTTCGGAGCTTGCACTCTGGTAATTACTGTTTTGGAAACAATAGCAGTGCCACATTGTCTAAGCAGAGGTTGATTCCCATACACTGAAAAATGAGAAGAACTTCTATGTCATTTGAAATTGCACCTTCTTTGTGACCATGAAGTTATAGCCTTATGTTTGTCTAGCTCTCATTTGAGTTCACTTTAAAATAGATAGGATTGGTACATCAATCTCCACAATGTCTTGTACTTTTTTTGCATTCTAATCTACATCCTTTTTCCAGAACATTTAGCTGTGGCTGAATCCTACTTCTTCATCTTCTTCCAAGGCTTACCATCTGCTTCAGAATAGATACCCAAGCATGAAATGTCTTGGATATAAAATTATGTCATATTCAGGACTTGGTGAGCAACATCTCAAGTTATTTTACTCTATAAAAAAGGGGGGAAAAAGTCTGAATTATGTGCTTATAGAAATACATCTTTCCCTACTCCATGCAGATGTGAATGAATGAGCTCATTGTATTGGTTTTGGTAAACAGGGCTTCGCTGAGTGGAGATGCTGAAAGCAGGCTGAGAAATAAAGTGGTTCTGCAGCTTTTTAGATATAGCAAATGCACAAATTAATGTACTCCAGTATAATACCTTGGGTCACTTCTGGACTGTCACTCAGGGCCCAGATACCTGAAGTAGATGGGTGCACTTTTGCTATCAAAGTACTCGGAATTTAACACTTCAGTGAGAGGCTGTGTTAAAGATACACATGAGAGAGGCAAGCGAGAGACAGGCATCACTCCCTTAATACCTTTGAAAACTCCACATTGTGATTAATTTTTAAAGGTTCATTGTTTCAGGGATAATTTCCTGGTGTTAATAATAGGCTTCAACAAACTTAATCTCTCTCTTTAGTTGCAGTGTCAGTCCTCAACAGCCGAGAGACAGTTCTTGATTGTTGTTGCTGTTGACTGTGGGTGCTTATAGAGTTGCATTGAAGAATTTTCAGTACAGATGTAACCCTATGTGATAGAAGGGTGACAACCTGAAAATGGAAGGGCGGGCAAGAAGAAACCCACTGTTAATAAATGCTGTGTACACTGAATTACAATTTTTAAAAGCAGTTGTTTTCTATGTAAGCTGTCTTTCCTTGCAATTATAATGGAACATAGCAGTTTATTTAGGGGTAATTCAGTAACAGAGCTCATCAAATGATGTATTCTGGAGATTGAGGGGAGAGAGAAGTGTTGTAATGATAAGATGACCAAAAGTGAAATCAGAGTTTGCCCATCTGCCTTCTACTGAAGTTGTGATATGAAAATAGCAGCCAGGGGATAAAAATGATGCTAATTGAGAATAATATTCCTAATTGTGGCATGGCACATGAAAACGTGATTGTAGGGAAAGAGGTCTGTGAGAAGAACATGAGGCCTTTGGAGAAGAAACTGAGGGGGAATATATGTAATGATTGTTGATGATTAATGACAGGAGCAGAAATATGCTAAGGAAAAGCAGTATGGAGGAAGATCCCAAATGTTCATTTTACAGGGTGTTTTTGGGTGAATCTCTCTGTCTTCAGTCTAGAAGGTATGATATAAATTCTGGCACAATGAGAGTTTGTACTCAAAAGTCAGCTTTTTCTAATCCCAATGTGGAAAAGCACTTCCTTCATTAAAGGAAGGGTAGAGAAAATAAAGCATAAGGAGTTTACTATTTTGTGTCTATCCATATTTATTTCATTCATATATATGCATGAAAATGTAATGTAAAGATGGAATGTGTGAGTATTCCAGATGAAGCTTACAGCAAATACAGGCTTTCTGAGATCTATGGTAATCTATGTTTTGAAAGTGCATAAAAATGTTTCAGAAGAAATGGTTTTATTTCTCCTGTCTTTGTATTTGATTGAAATAAAATCGGAACTTACAGTTCTAAGAAAAGCAAGAAACAGGGACAAGGGAGCAGATGCTGCAATAGTCAAAAGGGTAGCAGAAAATCAGAATCTGAATCTGTTCGAAGTAGCGTGGCTGGTTCAAATGGCTAAATAAAACCAAAGAAACTGTCCCTCTAGGTTAAAACAGGAAGACATATGAAGAAATCTTTTCTTTAGGTATGACCAGCCCTTTAGAAGGAATCTAAAATAGCCCTTACAGCAATTCTTTTGACCTGAGAGGCAAGAGAGTCCAGAAATGACTGGGGAGCCATGTATATATGAAAAAAAGAATGGGCCCTTGTCCTCCCGGACTTTATGGACAGCTTAGAAGCAAGTTTGGACTTGGAAAAGTTGTTGGTCATGCTGGGCAGTACTTTTAAAAACTGTAAGTTTTTAATGGCATATAGCCATTAGTTTTGTGTAGTCTCTGTGTACAGAAGATTTGAGTCATCCATTTGCCTCTTTAAGACCTTTGAGGCCTGTGAATTCATATTTTATATTTCCCCTCTCCTGTGAGAATAACAAATCTTGTGCTTCTCTACTTCTCTTTCACTCTTGATACTAGTGAGGCTGTCTCCAGAGAACCACTGGATCCTCATGGAGGCAGGCAGTCTGCTTATCCAGGAGACATTTCTGCTAAAATACAAAATATCAGGATTCCTTGTGTTTTGGTGGCCTCAGACTCAACAGCCCATATTTCTCATGCCTGAGCAGAAACCCCTTAGATAATTGTGTATTCTGCAGGGTAAGCAGAGATCTCAACAGTCACGCAAGCAAATAGGAATGTAGTCCAATACTCAGGCTCTTGTGGGCCCAGTGGAACCACAAGCCTTTGTCTGAAAAAGAATATTCAGCCAGTAGCAGTATTCTGATTTAATTGCTCTTATTTACAGATCAGAGTACCACAGCATGCAAATTAAGGCATTTTTGTCTCCCTGCTGGTGGCTGCATTCATTCTTTTCAGATGCTTTCCAGAGCACGTACTCTTCATTTTTACAGATTTGCTGGCTCACTCCGTTCCTGCAGGTTAGTTAGCGATGCTGGAGCTCTGCTTTGGGGATGTTTTCAGAGCTCTGTGCATTTTACCAATAGGGTTTACACTTTATCTAGAGGGAGTTTTATGCATTTTTATGTGAAAGAGCAGTTTGGTTTACTCAATTCCACAGTATAAGGCAAAAAAAATATTGCTATGCTAAACCTACTTCTATGATAACAATATAATAGTTCTCCTTTTTAAGTGATGACAGAAAGGGGTTACTGACACAGTGTCATGCTCACTTGCCTAACCAGATCTATGCCAGGCTGCATTTATCTCATTTGCTTTCTCAGGGATAGTTGTATAATACAGCCAGGCTTCCCACATGCTTTCTGACTATCTAGGAGTGCATTTTCAACTGGAAGCCATGCGAGTTAAATGTCTGGCATTTTGAGGGATCATTCTTGTTCAACAGGAACTGGTCATAAGGTATTTTTAGGGGGTATTACTATCCCTTCTTGCCACAATGAGGATGGCAGATTTTTAAAAGAGAGAGGGAGAGAGAAGAGGGGAAAGAGTCTGTTTCATCTGCATAATGCCCAGCAGGATAAATACTTCCAGATATTTTTGGTTTTAGAGTAGTAATTTTGAATAATACTTGCTAGGAGCCTGAGCAGTGTTTTTCCAGAAGTTCCCAGGAGAATGCGAAAGCAATTTGTGATCTGGGTAGATAAAAAGGCTTTTTCGAATACCTGTTTTTGCTCTTCCCTGTAATTAGTATCATTCACAATACGTGCCTTCTGGTTATGCTGGTTTGTTACAAAGATGTTGCAGGGGCTGTTGTCCGCACTACCGTAAATATGCTAAATTGGTTAGTCTTAGAGACAAAATGCCTCTTTAAATTTGATTGTTTCCAAAAATTGCTCTTGTTATGATCAGAATGGCTTCCCAAATGCAAAGATGATTAAAAAAACTGAAACAAAACCATAACAAAACCCACACAACAGAACCAGCTATGAAATCTGTCTGACCTTATCAATGTAAGCTATGTTGACAGGTCTCATCTATGAATACATGCAGTTTTCCCAGCCGACATCAATCCTTCTTAGGTCAGCTTCTGTCTTTGTCAGCAGTAGATTTAATCTGTAAGAATGTCTTCTCATAATGGAGAAGTAGTTTTCAAAGCCCCAGTCTTATCTTCTCATTACAGCAAATATAATTTTAAATTTACATCTGTTTAAAAGGAAAAATAGTAAACATTTTGTCAGCAAAAATGATGTGCTTTTATCTGAATCTTTTGAGTGTCATCATAATGTATTTCTCTTGCCTGCAAGATGGAAGAGACATACTTTGGTATTCCATATACTGTTACTTTGAACCTGCTGTTGATATTATAAATGTGTATGATTATTGTTACCATATGAATTTGTACTTGGAAATAAGAGCAAACATTCAGTAAACTAAATGTGTACCATAGGCAGGTGGATGGAAATGGTTTACCTGTAAAGATACACACTACAGACAGGGCTGTCTGATTATTTGAATACTGAAGAGAAACATGGGTAAGTTGCCAATCCTAAGTGGTCATGAATTACCACCATAACATTAATGGCTGCGCCTTTTCTGTATTGATGCTGAAATTGATATCAAGTAGTCAGATAATCAAACAATACCTATTTTAAGCAACAAGAATAAAGAAACAACTAAATGAATCCAGATGGACTCTCCTCCTTCCTCAACATAAGCCATATCATCAAAGTAAAATGCTCAATTAATTAGTTGTGTGACTTCTCAATACATCATGCTAATGTCATCATCCCACAGGCAGGAAACAGCACCTGCAGCACTGTCAGATTACAGGCAGTGGTGGACAGATCTGAGTAGGAAAAATTGGCTGGAGACATATATTTTTCTGGTACTCCTACTATAATTTTGTCTAAGGAAATGAGACACAAAAATACTAGAGTGACTTTCTCAGGATTATCCAGTAAATAAGTAGCAGAGCAAAACTATGATATAGCATCATCTAAGTTAAACGTGTTTATCTAATTTACCAGACAGAGCTTCCTTCCTCTCTTTTAAAAGGTCATTTTGATATCTAAAATAAATAACTTTTTAAAGACATTAAAATTATGGCCGTTTTGTGAGTAAATCATGGCACACATACTAACCTGTTTGACAGAATGTGTTAGCATTAAATCAGATGTATACCCAGAGCTGATGCCCCTTTCTGATGCTTCCCTGTCACCTCATTGCTTCCTCTGGGCTTGGGCATTTCTTATGTTTAATGGCATTTAAAGCAGTCTGCATTGTCATGTGCTGTTTTCTTTGTGGGAAAGAAAGAGGTGCTCATAGGTGAGCATCTCTTGCTGCAAACTGATACAGTCTAGTTTTTGCATCAACCCAGTTCATGCAAGCATTCATTTACTTTCTAGCACTAATTTGGCATTCCAAGACAACCTTTATACTAAACTAAGCAAGTAGCAGACATTTTTATTGCTTTAAAGAGGCTTAAAGATGCTTTGATCCAAGAAAGCTGCAGGTACTCACCTACAGATGAGGTGATCAGCCTGTCATACCATTCAACAGCTATGAGATTTTCCTGCCTGTAAGTGTCAGGCACAACAAATGATGGGTGAGTTTTAACAATCCAGGATCTCTGAACTCTCCTCTTCCACTTAACTAAACCAATCTGAACTTTTTGGGTGCCTTTACTAGTAGGCAATTAAAAAATTAAATTGGGGATGGAGTGGGTGGTGTCAGAGAATGAGAAATTACAAAAGGCTTTTTCTGTGCATTGCTTTTTCTTTTCCTTTCACCTGTAAGAAGATGCTTTAACAAGGCTGTAATAAGCCAAATTCTTCTTTGGTATAATAAGATTGACCTCTGTTGGCCAGCACCCAAAATGAGCGTATTTCCCTTCTCCTTTAACACCATGCTGTTAATTTGTATTTTGCTAGAATAGTGTTTTGCTTTTTCACTTATGAACCCCCTCTTCCAGTGTGACACTTTCACTTGCTGCTTGATATTTAATAAGTAATTCTAATGTCAAGCAGAATAAGAGGGCTGGTGATAGGATGGATGGGTTCATAGAGATGAATCCATCCGAAAGATCCATTTTAAAGATGGGTTTTTTGTTTGCTTGATTGGTTTTGGACTGTGTTTTTTATGGGAGCCAGCCTCCAAACGATGTCTGAAAAATACTCATAGGCGCTCTTTCCCTGTAAAGACTGTAATAGTGTTTCTAAATGTTGATGTGTCAAATAAACGTACAAATGTTGGACCAGTGTCAAGTAAATGCACAGGTCTCTATTCCTATAACTTTTATTTCAAAAGCCTGATTTGAGACCAGAGCTCTCCTTTACTCCAGGAGACAGCATGCTTGCCTGAGGGCATTCTTCCTCTAGATAGGTTCTCTTCTCAGGGGAGAGGGGGCAGATTGGATGTGGATCACACTTCTGGATATATTTTATGCAAACACTATTTTTCTGGAAGATTTACTTCCAAATCTTCTATTCTCTTGTCTGGTTGCCACATAGACATGAGCTTGAATCTTGTACTCTCATCCCACTAGCTTGTTGAATGAGACAGTGTTCTTGCCTTTTCCTCCTTGAAAATAATCCCCTCTCAGTGCAGATTGTTTTATGTCACTTTAATTCATTTAATGTAGCTTTTAATAATTTATGCTTACTGAGCTATTACACTAAAAAGTGATTACTTCAAATGACATTGCTCTGTGAAACTGTTACAGAAGGAATGGGTTCAGTGGAGGAATCCACATATTATTATCACTCTAATTTTAGTTGAATAATACAATAATTATTTGAATTAAATGGTTTATTAGGTACAGAATACATCATATTAAATCACAACAAATAATCCAGACTGTGGACTGCAAGACGGGTTAAACTCCCCGAAGATGTCTCTCGTACTGTACAGCTTCTTTGTATGGAAGAAGCTATTATGAGAAACAGATTTCAGTTGTCTCCAAGAACAAATAGGTGAGAATCTATTTTATCTCCTTTATACTAAATTTAGAATGATAGATGTAATAGAATCTTGGTATCAGGCTCTTTCCCAATTTAGGCACACTATTTTTGCATTGATTCAATAGTCTATAGTGGAAGGTAAGTCAGGGCAGAATTCCTTCTAATGGGTTGTAATAAAGTAAATTGTCATTATTCAGTAATCTTGAAAATAGTTCAAGCCCTCTGTGAGAATCTGAACAGAAGACAGCTACAAACCCTTGGTCATAGTCACGTGCAGGACATCAAGTAACTAAATTAGAGAAGGGGCTTGACAGGCTTGAGAGACAGGCCCATGCGAACCTCATGAAGTTCAACAAGGCAAAGTGCAAGGTCCTGCCCCTGGGTCAGGGCAATCATAAGAACAAACACAGGCTGGGGAAGACTGGATGGAGCAGCTGTGAGGAGAAGGACTTGGGGTGTTGATTGATGAGAAGCTTCTTGTTATCCAGCAGAGTGTGCTTGAGCCCGGAAACCAACCGTATCCTGGGCTGAGCTCTGGTGAGACCCTGGCTGCAGCCCTGCATCCAGCTCTTGGGACAACAACACTAGAGGGATGTGGAGCTGTTGGAGTGAGTCCAGAGGAGGCCACAGAGATGCTGTGAGGGCTGGAGCAGCTCTGCTCTGTAGACAGGCTGAGAGAGATGGGCTGGTTCAGCCTGGAGAAGAGAAAGCTTCACAGAGCAGCTTCCAGTGCATAAAGGAGTCAACAGGAAACCTGCAGAGGGGCTTTGAACAAGGGGAAATGGTTTTAAAGTGACAGAGGGGAGATTGAGATGAGACATTAGGAAGAAATTCTTCCCTGTGAGGGTGGTGAGGCCCTGGCACAGGGTGCCCAGAGAAGCTGTGGCTGCCCCATCCCTGGCAGTGTTCAAGGCCAGGTTGAATGGGGCTTGGAGCAACCTGGAAGGTGTCCCTGCCCATGGCAGGGGTTTAGAACTGGGTGATCTTAAGGTCCTTTCTGACCTAAACCATTTCATGATTTTATGATTCTGTGACTTCACAGCATCTTTCAAATTAAGAAATAAACTGGGGGAGGGGGAAAAGAGGGGAAATGGGAAAAGAAAAAAAGTGGTGCTTTCCAAAGTCATCCTCACTGTGAAACATTTTGTAGGCAAACTAGGTGAAGAAACCTTCGTGTTCTTCCAGCTAAAGGTGATTTGACAGTTGAGAAATGCGCAGGATTTTTGGTGGATTTTTTAACAATATTAGGCCATACATAGGAAACAAGCTTATTTTTCTCTGTCCATAAAAGAAAAGTTTATTTTGTTCAACTGCTTGTTGAATTGACTTTTTACTCTATTTTTGCCAATTGATTTGAGGTTTTTCTATTATCAATTCTTCTTGTTTCTATTATTACTATTATTACTATGATACAATTTTTGGTTTCCTGTTATTTCTGTTGATTTGCTATGCCCTCTGGATTATGAAAACCAGTTTGAAAAGAGCAGGCTAGGAAATTAACAGGAAATTAATGTCTCCCTTCAAAATTTGAGATTCTTCCTATAGGATGTAGATTCTTTTTGACATACACTCCTGGAACTCTTTAATTCAATCAGATTTGTCCAGTTTTCTTTACTGAGCTTAGTTTTGAGGCTTGATGTATAGAAAACAAATTGGGCTGTTGTTATGGTTGCTTACCTCCTGGCAGTTGCAATGGTTAGCTGCCCTTATGATTCATAATGGTTTCCCATCTGCTGCTTTCTTCTGTTCAAGATGCTGCACGTTTTTAATCTTTAAATTGTTAGGTCTGTATTAGTTTAGGGATGCATAGCTACCTCAGAGAGTCTCCTAAAGACAGGATTTTCCTACTCCTATTTCCTCCAGATGGAGTTGCTATTCTGTGAAAAGAAGTATCTATTGTGCATGGAAGGGGTGGTATG
Organism: Brotogeris chrysoptera; assembly: GCA_030323915.1. Lineage (NCBI taxonomy): Eukaryota > Metazoa > Chordata > Aves > Psittaciformes > Psittacidae > Brotogeris > Brotogeris chrysoptera. The sequence continues at coordinate 5,056 of JARCZZ010019341.1, read as the reverse complement.
TACAGTAAAATCCTTTCTGAAGAGGAAAATTTATAATCTGTTGTCAGTATGGATCCACATGAGCTCCGTTTCCATCTTCAAGAAGTGTATCTGCAGAGTGGACAGCATCTCTTCCACCAGCTAGATCGGTTGCCTTTAACACTTTGTTAAAATAGTAAACTGGCATCAAAACTGCAAGTCCTGGAAGCAGACATGGTACCCAGGCAAAATAAAATGTTCATGTCATTTATTTAGACCATCTTGAAAGTAGTTCTAGGTCTTAAATCCTTCTGGTTTGGAGATGCTCAGTCTGAGTCATTGGAAGAATATTGGAGTTATAAAGAAACTCTTCTTTCACTGTAAGGTGTCTGAAATCGCACAGATTTTAAAAATCTTAGCTGCAAGCATTCATTTAATTGCAAGATTTCTGCTACTTGATCTAACACAGGAATGCAGCTGTTCCTGTATAACTCCAGGTAACGATTAAGAAAATTGTAGGTTATTCTTGAAACCACTTCCTCCATTCAGGAATGAGGGCTTGCATATATATTTTTTTACACACACATATATGCAGATATATATACACACTCACTGTCTTAGTTCATTCCCGAAAGACATAAATAACTCCCAAGGGGTCACAACAGCCTTTCCTGCCTTTTCAGGAACTCACCTCAAATCATGTCTAAAGGCTTCAAAGCACCTTCATTGGTGAGTCACAGTATATAATTCAGGGGAAAAAAGAAAAGCTGCAAACCCAGTTCAAATTAATATTGGAATTGAACCATACAATCAAAGGCTACTGCAACTGAAGAATGACCTTACTTAATATTTGGGCCTAAAATTTGCTACTTTGCTTATTTGATTGCTCTACCTACAACAAAACCACAAGCTGTTTGGCTCAGTTCTGATCTCAGTATCATGCTAGTTTTGCTGAGATCATTATTTATTTCATCATGGAATCATTTATGGTTATGTGATTTATCACAGTAAGCACTGTGGTTTTTTATTAACCTATGGGAGCCAACAGGTAACAATAATAAAGAGCCCAGACATATTACTCAGCTAGTTCAGCACCTCAAGATGCAGCTTTAGTGGCAAAAGGCTTTGTGGTGTAGGGTGGATGTGTTCATAGGTTCTTTTCTTGACTAGTGACTTGAACTGTGGTAGTGGTTTTACCACTATTTACTGTGAGGTCTGTACACACAAAGTGTGCAGCAGACTCCCCATAGCAAGTTTCATGAAGGGACCAGAGGTACTTGGGGTGCAGCAGAGTTGCTCTGACCATCCATCGTGGGCCCTTGTCTGGGCTGTTGTGGCTGCATCATTCTCTTCTCCTAAGTAATAAGTGATAGGACAAGATGAAACAGCCTCAGGCTGTGTCAGGGGAGGTTTAGACTGCAGATTAGGAACAATTCCGTCTCCAAATGTCAGTCAGGCATTGGAACAGGCTGCCCAGGGCAGTGGTGAGTCACCGTCCCTGGAAGTGTTCACAAACTGTGTAGATGAGGCCCTCAGTTATATGGTTTAGCGGTGGCCTTGGCAGTGCTGGGAACAGTTGAATTGGATGATCTTGAAGGTCCTCTCCAACATGGTTGATTCTATCCTGTCGTATAAAGAGAGATATGGGAGAGTAACTCCTAGCCAGCCACTAATGGTAACTTGCTCATGGAAACAATCACTGTTCATTGCAGCATCCCTTCTGAAAACATCTTCACCAGTTTTCATGAATATATTTGTATTTATACACAATGGTTTTGTATATAAATAAATGTTATTTTCAGTATTTAAGTTTTAATAAAGATTACTGAGCAGATAGCTTTGAGCTGTGTTTACATCTTCTCATCCTGATTGGAGAGGCCTGAGGTGCAACACCTTGTTCTCTGTCCATATTACATCTGTCAAGAGTCTAGAGGCCATTCAACAGCTAGAGGATGCTCCAGCGGTAGTCCTCAATTATCTTCTCTTTCTTTACCTTTTCATGGGGACTGAGACTAGAGAAGAGGAAAGGCAGGGGCACGGTTTCAGCTTCTTATGCTGCTTTAGCCTCGTTTAACACATGCATGCTGCAGCCTCAAGGGTAACTCGGGATATTTAGGAAGATTTTGGGGCTCTTGGAATTACTTAATCTTTGGGTTCTTAAATATTTTCTTCTATGGCTCAGGAAATGCACGCTGTGGGCAAATTCTTCCTTTCTGAAAGCTTAAATCCATGCCACATATCAGAGTATAAAAGGCTTTTAAATATGTGCTTATTTTTGCTATGTTTTCTTTAAAAATGTTCTCACAGAGCAACAATTCAATCTTCATAGTCAAGCCATGCATGAAATCTGAATGTGTCTACCTGATGCCCTACTTGTGTTGCAAAATGGGTGCTCAGTAAAAAGCATTGATGTAATTAGAGAACATTTTTCTGTAAAAAAGAGATCTTAACATATTGCTGCCGCCTTCTTACGTGAACTCCTCCCCACAGGTTTCTCTCTGCTTCTAAGCTATCTTCTTGATCTTCCTGACACTAATGGTAAATCAATGAGAGTTGACCATCTACTTAAGAACTTACCCTAAAATATCATTAGTTTATTAGATAATTGTCTATGTTTAAAAACTAATCAAGAAAAAGAAGAATCACTTTTGAAGCTTCCAACTTTTGACAGTTTGTAACTCAGTTGATCTCAGTACAGCCAAGGACCTGCACTCCTTCATTCAGTCAGATCTTTTGCCAACCAGTTTCTTAACTCATTCAGTTCTGCAGGTTCTAAATAATGGTTTTATCTTCTGCTGTCTGTAATTTGAATAAGATGAAGAACCTGTTTGCTTCCTTGGTAATAGTGTATAGGGCGCACTGCACAGTGACAACAAGCCCCATTTTGAAGACAGCTTCATTATGCTCCCTTCAGGTACTGGCAAGGGCTGGAGGTGAGATAGGGGGTGAGATGGATCACTGAGCAGATCAGATATGGCAGTCCTTGTGTTTTCTGCCTTCTCAAGGACGACAAGATTTTAACCAAGCATAAACAGCTTACAGCTGCCTTGTAGAAATCTGGTTTATATGTTTAGGGATTGGGGAAGAAGGTACATTTCCCAAAGGTTGTGGGAAAAGTCTGTAGCATGGATGCAGAAGATGATGATGGATTTATATTTAACTGGCTGTTTGTAGCAGCCAGTTCAATGAGGAGCAGAGCTCAGAGTCTTTATTGCTTTGTAAAAATAAACAAGGATGTCTGTTACTTCCTGTTTTCACAGGGATTACCATTTTAAAGGGGAACAGGCTGTTTAGGTTTTTTTCCCCAACCTTTTCTATTTATTTCTGCTTAAGGATGAGGTACCTGAAAATGGCAAAGGCATATCTTGTATGAATAGGTAATTGTATGATAAAGCTGCTTGTGTACTTTTTTTTTAATGGATACGTGCAGCATATTTGAGACAACAGAATTGAATTAGCAGAATTCCTGGAAGAAAGTGTTTTGCTATGGTATTCAGAAGAAATTACAATGGAAGGATAAATTAAATTGTGGCATCTGATAAGAGAGGAGTGCCTAAAAGATGTTAAATGCCAGGGGAAATAAGGTACCTAACTCCGTTAGACCCTTTCATGCATCTGCATAAGTCACCTAGAATCATCTTAAAAGGTTAAATACCCTTTGCTAATTTGGCTTCCAGGCTGCAGCTCAAAAACAAAGACCCTAGTTGGGGGTCATCCCATAGTACATACTTCAAGTGAGCTCTCTAGGACAGTGATTTACTTAGTCATGTGTGTTCCCATTTCCCAGCCTGAAGAATAAGCTCTGATAACAATTTCAGTAAGAAAATCTTTTGTCTTCATGTGGAAAGCTTTGTGAGCTTCAGAGAACTAGTGCTAATGAAACATGCATAAGGAAACACAGGGGTGCTTTGGTTTTTTTTTTCCCTTCTAATGCTGTTTTGGAATGTTCTTACAAAACTCATTGCTCGAGCTGTGATCTCTTTACCCCAGAAAGAAGCTCGCTATAAAATGAGAAGGCAGAAACAAGAATCTGTTGATGGATTAAACTATAAAAACAAGTGATAGCCACACTTTTAACAAAAAGCCTGTTAAATATCCTTTAAATCTAATCTTGGCAATTGTAGAGTCAGGAATTTAGAGAGAAGAGTATTGAGAGCTGGAGGGGACACAGAATGAAAATAGCTGTGACAGAGCCCTGATGGGGGTAGGTGTGACCAGGAGGCTAGGAGCCCACTGATACCCAGGCTGGCTGAGCCCTGGGGAGGAGAGCACCCCTCCACCAGCCCATGGAAGCAGTCTCTCTGACACCCTCTCCTGAAAAGCTGCAATGTTGATGGCAAAAGCGATTTTTTTAAGATGCCTTTTTCTTTTTTTTTAAATCCATTTTTTAGATGGATTTGAATTTCTTACATAGCATGCCCATGGTCTGTGTTTTCAAAGAGACGCTGAAAGAAAAGCGTGCTACTTTGAGTTCCCAATGGTGGTCATGTCCCTCTGGGCTGTTTGAAGTGCTTGATTGAGATCATATGTTGTGCTCACAAATATGGTGTATTTACTCAGCAGTGTGCATGCATGTAAAGGCAATTTGTGTGCATGCCAGTGTGTATAAATATATGCAGAGATATCTCAAATTATATAAATATATTCACATAAAATTAGAACACTGTATTTTCCCAACGAGACATGCCTCAGTTTGACACATTATGCTGAGGTACGTCTGTTGTGACATGGTGTTAACATTCATGTCACTGTTGCTTAACATCTTGTGCATTCAGTCCGCCTTCCAGCTAAATTGGCATGAAGTACTCAGTCTGTGGTACCGTATAGCCTCAGCATTTGTGGGATGACATTTTATATGTCCTGCTTTAGTTTCAGATTTCCTGGAAGTAGTTTCAACTTTGGAATTTGACTGTTGCCACCACTTCTGTCAAATAAAATGCATTGAAGATGGTAGTCAGGCATTGGAACAGACTGCCCAGGGCAGTGGTGGAATCACCATCGCTGGAAGTGTTCACAAACCATTGTCCTGGGTTCAGCAGTAGCAGTCATTTTTCTCCTTCTTAGTAGCTGGTGCAGCGCTGTGGTTTTGACTTTCAGC
>JARCZZ010019339.1:21327-42983 GCA_030323915.1 Brotogeris chrysoptera | reverse complement strand
CAGAAAGTCCTTGGTCAGACCAAAACATTACCAAACAGTAACTGAAAACACTGGTGTTATCAGCGCTGTTCCCAGGCTGAAAGTCAAAAACACAGCACTGCACCAGGTGCCAAGGAGAAAAAAAATTACTGTTACTGCTGAACCAGGACAGTCACTCAGGATTATTCTGCTGCTTATACTGTGGCACTTTACCAATTGTGCTTCTTTAATTTCTGACTGAGTGGGTCACAGAAAAAAATATCAGCTGTTCCATCATGTGTCTGAGATTTTTCTCGTAATATGTCAGGAGTAGGAGGTGGAGAATAGGAGTGGGAGTAGAAGGAAAAAGTCCCTAAGCTTTTTTTTCTGAAATCAGAAGGAGTGTTATTAACTGCAACATTGTGAGATCAGACCCTTACAGTGTAGCTCTTTAGTTCATGGCTATGCAGTATGTTTGTCCATGTTGTCCTAAAGGTTCTTGGCTGCCAGGTGAAAGCTGAGTTGTTACAGATTTAATTATTTCTCCTTCATCATTAGCTCAGAAAAGTTGGTAATGATCAATCCTTGTGAGGTTTAAAACTCCATTCTCCACTCCTAATTCCTCCAAAGGGAAAGTAGTATTTCTATTTTGCTTGTCAATCTTCCTTTATTAAGGGCATCTTTTCACTGTGATCAGGAACTCAAAAGCCTGACATGGCCACTCATAACAAATATAGGCTGCTGAGAGGCAGAAGCAAATACCTTGCTTGCCTGTGGCCTTGGGTAAATGAGTAATAACCTGGCTGTGACAGCTGGTGTCAGTGTGAGACATGCTAAATGGCTGGGATTATTCCTAAACAGATGGACAATACTGACCGTTATAGTGTACCTGTATGTTAGGCTAAGATAATGACTCTCATGTACAGCTATTTCATAGTTGCAAGGCAGACGTATTCTGGTGATTCTAAAAGCTTGTTTGGAAATAATATTTCAAGCTGCTATTCTAATTTGGTCCTTCTCTGAGAAATACTCACTATGGATTCAAGATCCTCTGTGTCTATAAATGCAGTTCACAGCTTCACCCCAGTTACTTACACCAGTTAGCACTGAGACGACAGAACCAGAAAGCTGAATAAATGAGCTCTCCACTTTTCTTCTCTCTGCCATAATGACTGCATGAGCTGCTGCAAATAGGAAAATACAAAATCCATTGTCCTTGCTAAAAAAGTAGACACACTACAATGTTTCAGACTGCAGTCGGCTCAGATTATTTGTAATTCTGTATTAAGCATGAAGTCTTGATAACTTTTTTCAGTTATCAGAACTTTTCAGGAAACAATTTACTATGTATTAATCAGCCCATTGTATGATTCTATGATTCTGTGTTCCCTCCTGAGGGGTTCCTAGCAGCATGATTACCCCTCCTGTCCAGAAAGCAATAAATACTCTGTTGCCATTAGAACATGCTGCTGTGTATCTAGAAGGAAAATCAGTTAAGTAAGGTTTATTTATGAATAACAGAGATATCACACACACAAAAAAAAACAAAATAACCTTTACATTACCTATGAAATAAAATTACTTTAAAAGTCAGGCTGGAATTAGGAAAAAAAACTGCAGTTGTGTTATGTGTGAATGTGTGGGTGCATTTTACACTTTTGACTGAGATCCATAAAATGCACATGTAATCAGAGTGCTTTAAAACTACTTTCTGATTTTTTCCTGAAAGGGAGATATTAAAAACAACATAAATGATGCATTGCATTGACCTTCTCCTTATTTATTATGTTCTGTTTATGTCAGGAACTAGAAAATAAGCACATCATGGTAATTGTCTGTAAGAAGCTTTCCAATGACTTCTTGCACTTATGAGTTTCCAATATTTCCCTTTTATCACTGAATCCTAGTAAACTCATTATTTCTGCATCATCCATACCATTCCTCAGAGCATGAAATGCATAAGCCAGATTGTGTCTTGCTTTTCTTACCTTTCTGAGAACTTTAAGGCACTGAAGAAAACAACTCTTACAAACTCTGATTTGTTTCCAACAGAATGTAGTAAGTTTGATTTCACTGCTCCCTAAAGTTTCAAGACTTTAATTAACAAGGAGAAGGGTTCAGGCAGTGCTTCTGCACTTGGTGTCAGGGCACAGCTGTGGCCAGCAGCTCCCTGGGCTTGCGGTCTGGGGCCAGCAGCGGGGCATGCGGGGGCACCGGAGTGGCCCCAGCCATAGGCATCAGGCATCTCCCTGGGGACAGGGACAGGCTGAGGACACACTGGGACTGAGTGAGCCCAGCTCAGCAGGGCCCATGGCCAGGCAGGGCAAGGCTATGGGAGCTGAATACCAACCCTGCCATGGCATCGTTGGGGCAGGGACTGACGACTCCAAGGGGGTGACATAGGGTCCTGAGCCATAGGCAGGTTGGGGGAAACCCACAGCAGGGAGCTGGAGAGTGACATGAAGTCCTTGAAGTGCCCTCAGGGCCCTGACTCTTACCAGTCTTCACCTTAGATATGGTTTCTCAACAGGTTTTTTTCTCTCCTGTAAGGAGAGAAGCTAATCCTTCAGAAATGGGAATTTGAATTCAACAAACTGAGGTACCTGGAGGGCACTCAAGTGATGCTTTTAGCACTGATGATCTCTGCTTCTGGGTGTTTGTGTAGGGGCAGGCGCAGGAGGGAAAAGTCATACACATACCTACAGAAGGTAACAGAGTGTGGAAAGGAATGGTTACTGTGGACATGCATTATGGGACACAGGTAGCAAACATGTGATTTTAAAATTATAAACCTAGGTTTTCATTTGTTTAGAACTATGTCTAAATATGACTGAACTGATTATTGCAGGTGCATCAAGTACTGGTCTCTGCCTGAGACCAAATATAAAGAGGATAAAATTTCAGCTAAATTAGCTGTCATTTCTTGCAGTGGAATTTTCAACTTTTTCCCTCGTATCTAAAGTTGCCTCTTTGAAAAGATTTAGGTCTCACACACTATGGCAGTGGCATCACTGTCAAGTGCATACATGTAGGCACCTCTGTGAAAGTTATCCTATTTGCAATCAAGATAAGAATTTATGAAAAATCTCTGATTCTGTATATTGCGTAGAGTTTTATTAGAAGTTTGAAGACTGACTGTGTCCTAGGCCGTTCAGGTGTTCTTGAAATGATTTCTGATAACAACAAAACATCGTTGTGGAGCTTGGCTATAGGAAATTAAAAAAAGCCTCCTCTGGCTTGGTGCCCAAGATAAAAAAGCAGCCTAGCTACAAAACCTGGGAGTAAAGAAGAAGACTTGGGGTATTTGTAAAGAGGGAATATTGGCATGATGAGTAGGGGGGAGAGAGATGCTGGTAAGAGAAACCAAGTGGGCAGATTTGAAGCTGTAGAGGAGGAGGGAATAAAAGGTGTTTAGGGAGGGGAGACTGCAACAGACGTGGGGAGAGGAGAGGTGAAAAACAAGTGCAGTGAAAATAAAGCAATATAAAGTGAAAGGCTCTGACGACTGGAATTCACTCCCCTCAGAACCTGAGGGAAAAAAGCACGATTCCTGAGGTTTAGAGGGTTCTCAGTAAAACATATTAAGATTTCAAACTGAGAGGTTGAGAAGGAGTCTTGCATGTTTATCTTTTAAACATAAGAAGCTCCATAAACCCAGAAAGCCCTAGGATATTACTTATTTGCCCACTTATGTTGCAGGAAGTGGAAACTTCAGTCCTAGGAAATGCCAGAACTGAAGTTGTCTGTGTAATCTTAATCCTGTCATTTTACACATACGTGCTTTGGTACAGTTTTAAATTACATAATCTTGTACATTGTGTTTACTTTAAGACACCTACCTCACTCAGTGCACAGAGGACATGTCCTCTGCAAATCAGTGAAGGTGTTTAGAATGTCACTTCTTCCAGGAGCAGAGCATGTACATCTCATGGAACTTTCCTTGAAAAGAAAGAAATTCTTGAAAGAAATTAAATCCTTCCCACAGCCTTCATGAGTTTACAAAGCTAGGGCTCCAGTTGACAAAAGGGTCCAAAAAGTAACAAAGAGCAAAGGAAAAAAACATGCAAAGGGATCTGAGGAAGATATAGAAGAGAGTGCTGCTGATTGCCAAGAGGAGCTATAAGTGCTGCCAAGGAGCTGGGTAGTGTCTATAGACAGAAATACTTTAAATGGACAAGGAAGTGATCATAGATGGTATCGTATGATTTCAGCAAAAGAAAGAATAGCTTCATATCTAAGGGAGTTGATGGTTGCTATAGAGCACTGGATTCTTGTCCTCCCTCTGTCCTCCCTGAGCTGAGTAATTTAAATCAATAAAAGTCTTCACGGGGGGGTTACTTGTATGGTCCTCAACCATTGCTCATTGCAACTCTTCCTCAGGTCCAAATCTTTGAAATAATAGACTCTTACTTTTGCTTGCCAGTCATGTGTTTCAAAACTCACTCTATTATTATGATTAATTATGATTAATTGTAATTAATAAGTATTTATTACAGAAGTTCCTACAGACTAGTGTAGGCTTCATTGCATTAAGAATTTAAAAAGTGATAAAATGATCTCTCTACTCAAAAGAGAAATTGCCACTTTCTAAGTACCAAGACCACAGGAGGGGAAGCAAGGAGGGTGGTGGGGTGGAGAATGATTTGCTCAAGGTCACTCAGGAGGCATTTAATGGCAGTGCTGGAATGAGATACTCTTAGAATCACAGTTCTGCTGCTAGGAGTCATTTGTTTGAAAAGATTGCTATTCATTTAAACAAAATTATCTGTAATGGAAGCCTGTCACCTGTGATCTGAGCAATGTAATTTATTATGCAAGAACCATACAGATAATTTACAATAGTTGTTCTGTGCCTTTGAAGTATAGTAACTGTAATCATGGAATTGCTTCTGAAATCTCTTTTATGCTACTTGGCACTCCATATGGTAGTTGGATACTGCAGGAAAAAATATCCTCCAGGAATCATTGAGCCAGGCTTTAAGCCAGGCAATCTCCTCTAACACTTTCAGAGCAAGCCATACTATAAAAATGTAAATGTGGTAGCAATACTTCTTTTTCACACCATTTTTCAAAAGGTAAATGTAAGTGTTGTTCAAACCACAGTGCAGCTTCAGAGCATTTGTAAAGGACATAACAAATCTGACTTAGTCTGTGTAGGTGGCTTTACACACCTGTGACTGTGAAGGTTTTCTGATTCAGACATGTATCAACCAACCACATCAGTAAAAAGACTTACAGTAATTGCAGCTCCATACAATTTTCTTTCTTTTTTTCTCCTCTCCCCTACTTCTATTTTACACGTCTTTTTTGAAAGCACTCAGGCATTCTTCCTTCCTGAGGCATTTGTGTAAACATTACCTACTGAGAGGTGTGGTTTTCTAGTGTGTTCGCTAACGTAAGTGAAGCAGATTACAGCAAACAAGTAACAGATGAACTAACAGGGGGTTGGTGAGGGGTGGAGGAACAGAAAGAAAGAACACAAACAGGAAAAGAGAATGAGGAAGAAGATACATGAGTACTGGGAAAGGAAAATCCAATCGATAGAAGTAAAATGAGAAGGATAATTGGGGGAGGGAAAACAGGAAATAAAATTAGGAAAAGTAGGCCAGAAATGTGATAAATGTGAAACAGAAAGATCCAGCCTTGAAGAGGGGAACCAGAATGCCTATTGTAGCTATGGAGCAACTGGATTGGTGCCTCAGATCTGCTTTATATATATATATGAAAAGAATGGTTAGTGCAAATTTTTCTTTCTTGTGTTGTGAGGGATTGGCAAATTATCACTAAGTAATCAGACAGTGAAAGATTATATGTCAATGTACAATCCTAAAAAGTAGGAAAGAGAAGAAAGTATGTCAAAAGGGAGGTGCAAAAGAGAAATTGAGACTGTAAAACATAAGGGAGACTGTTGAACAACCAAGAGATAAATAGAAAAGGAAAGAGTAAATAGAACAGCGTTAGGGGAAGGAAAGAAAGAAGCAAGACCCTAAAGGGTTAAGAGGAAATTAGCGAACAGGGTATGAAGACTGAAAGGGCTGTTCTCACAGAAAATTGGGAAGAAGTGGAGAGTTGGAGTCTTTATCTTCCTTCCTAGAAAGCAAACAAAATTTTCCTTTATGAGTTTCAAGCCTGCAGTTCAGCCATATGAATGGGTTTGACCTGAGTGAAGTCAGAGCTTTTTTTCTTTCTTTTTAGCCTGTAATTTACATATGTAGCACTGATAGGAATCTGTACTGGGTTTAGACCCGATTGCCTAAATTAAAATGTTGTAGTAGTATTAGCTAATCACTGCATTGGTACTAGTGCAACAGTGTTTACCCAAGTAAGATGCACAAGTTGTATTCAAGAGCTTGAACTGGCAAGGCAAACACTTAGAGGATCTGCCCTTTCCCCTGTGCTATCCCTGATCCCCTTCTCTCCCTGTCCCTCGACCTCCTTCTGGGCTCTTATGCTCTGAGTTCTCCTGCTTGCTTTCAAAAGTCTTTGCTTTATGTAGATGTATACCAAATGAATATACCCCTTTTCTTTTTGGATCTTCTCATTTTGTGGTTAATTGCTTCTTAATATATGAGTATTTCTTGCATCTGTAAGCATCTTTACAATTAATTGAAATAACCTTTAAATAAAGGAATACAGAACAATTTACAATCCTACTAATCAACATAAATACATTTTAAATGCCCTGTTTATTTCTTTGAAGTCAAGCAATCTAATTTGTTTTGATTTCTTAATCAGGGTGTATAGCAGGAATGTTATATCCTTCATATATGCTGCAGTTAGTTTGGACTAAAATTCAAATTCAAGCTCAAATTGACACAGGTCAGGAAGCAAAAAGGGGGGGTGAGGAGCAGATATGTGTTTACAAATTTTTTTAACTGCATAGCCTCAGTTGAAACCAAAGGATCTGAGGAGCACAAAATATTGTAATGGTATTGCCCTGCATAGTTTCTGTTCTGTAGCCAAGGAAACTGTCAAATAGTAAGGCTTATTTAAGTAAAGTTATCCTGATCAGGATTTGACTAAACTATTTTTGGTGCAGGGTGTGTCTAGGTTTCAGCAGGCAACACTAGTTCTGCATTTCCAGATGTTTCAAGTGTGTTTCTGAGGTGTGTTTCCAGCCCACGGCCTGTACCAAGAACAGATATGGCCATGCACACACGCCAGTTGCACACTCTGCTCCTCATTGTGAAAACCACGTAAATTCCATAAAGGAGCCATGGTTCAGGTAAAAGATTCCCAGTCTGGATTATCAAGGTACCCAGGCACTAGGTTATGCCAAGACTCGCATCCACAACCGAGCATAGGTGCTGATTCAAGGACTTGTATACTTGAGCCAGGTGGGATGTGACAGTTTTGTGCTCTGCAGCCTTCACCACTGTGACTCTGCCTGGATTTCGAAGCTGAAATTTCATGTGTAGAATCTGTCTCACTACTTCATTGTTAGCTGCTGGGACCTTAAGGTTTTTCCTGCAAAGTATTGAATGCCTTTTGTAGTATTTAAAAAAGATCAGTTGCTTTTAAGATGAAGTTTGATATTTGCACGTTCATTTAGTAATTTGCTTCTTTAATTTTTTACTTACATTTAAGCATCTCTGAAATATGACCCTTAGTGTGAAATATTACCTTTGAAATGTACCTTACAGTATGCATTTTTTCAGAAATTTTCACTGTAAAAGTCCAATAAAACTTTTAGCACTAGTAGTTTTGCCCGGATTTAATGATTTATATATTTATAAATTAAGAATGGGAATTATTCAGTAATATAAATTCCATTTGGAAATAGATTAGGTTTGGTATTTAATAAGCACCCAGACCCATCTTTTGCATAATTCTTCTGATTTCTTGTAAGCCTCGTTATGCTTTTGAAGGGGCATATTTTTTTTTTCACATATACATACTGAAGATTCATATATCAAGAAGCACTTTTGTTAGTCACATCTGGAGTAAAATGCACAGCAGTGAAAAAGAATTAAAATTATTATGTAGATTAATGTCATAGATTTTCAGGTCTGTTCCTAATAATTCACATAAGCTGCTCAGTCCACAAGTTCAGTGACTTTGTGTAGCTTAAGAGAGGGTCCAATAAATGCTCAACTTAGTTTCTCTAAAGAGAACCTGATAATTTTCTTCTCCTTTTTAGATTTATTTCTAATGATCTTAAAATTTTCACATACTAAATTACAGTATCAGTTATACTTACGTTGTTGCTAAATAAAAGGCATATAAAAATAAAGTAGGATTCAGTAAGAGGTAATCAAATACAATACATATACTATTTTTTTTTTTTTTATAGTGACTTGTCAGGACAGGGCCATACTTTCAGGACTTTAGTCAGCTAATTAATTATAGTGTTGGGGGTTTCAGCTATTGTTTTGCAGTCTTAGTTCTCTAAGGACACTACAGAGATGTGTCACTATGATTCTGTTACTCCTTTCTTGTTTTAAAACTTTTCAAATTCCAGTGATGTAATTTTGCTTCAGATAATGTTTGACCTGTAATGAGTGTAACAAAACCACACTTTATTCTTCAAGTATTATAGCTAACATTTTAGGAAACTCTTAGGACTAGCTTTAATTTGTATATCCAGTCAAAGCAGGTTTCATCCAGGTGCATGTCTGAATGTTAAGCACAGAGATTCTCTATAGATGTAAATGGGCTGGGTTTAATATGTTCTTTTATCCATGATTACATTGGTGAGTTTTAAACAGTCTGCAAATCTCTCCCTGGACATATAACTACCTGGCTTGCTAGAGAAGCATTTTAAGCAATTTTAAGCATCTGAATTCAATTATTTGTACTCACTACCAGATGCATAAAACCATGTCACAAAGATGATTGCCGGCACAAATTAGAAGTCAGTTGTAAAGGATTGGCAATAAATGTGGTGGGTTTTTTTAAATAAATTGCAGAGCTCCTTTCAGGCTTTAAACCTTTGATAAATGTGTTACAAAATGGAAGAAACAATTGCAGATATATTTAGATGTGCAGTAAATGAAGTGATATGGAAGTAGCTGTTGTTGGGATGAGGAGTATGGTATGATAACTTCAATGATAACTTCATTTGTGCTTCAGCAGGCTTGGTTTTCTTTCAAAATATATGGTATGGCGCTAACAGTGCTAAGTTCTCCTCTGTTGCAAATTTGTGCAAATGGATCGGATCAACTGCACATACTTGCAATAGATAAAGCTTAAGCCCAAAACTTTTAAAACTGTTTAGTTCTGTTCTTCCACAAAGATGAAGAATGAATAGCTATATTAACACTGTTTTCATTTGAGAAGTGTAACGAGTTACCAGCAAGCAGATGACAGTGGTATCAGCTCTGAGAGGACTGGATTAACAACATAACATACATATATAAGCTGATTGTAAAGAAAAAAGTGCAGAGATGACCAATTTCTCCTGTTTAAGAAATTCTCTAATTATAATCTGGATTTTGAGAGCTGTTAATAAGCAGATATAATAATTACTCAGGAAAGGGTCAAGATATTAAATAGAGAGCTGGTCCATCATCAGTTCCAGGGAAAAAACTTGGAAAAGAACCAGACAGTTTTGCACTGTCTGGTGGCACAGTCTGGCTAGGACCAATGGCACAGGACAGTAAAACTCACTAAGATTATGGAACTTTATTACAAATGCTGCAGAGCAAAGAGCTCTTAATTTGCTTCTGTTGAATAAGAGAGTTTGATTGCCCTATCCATCTACAATTTCTGCTGGCTTGGAAAACAAGGAGATTAGTAACCTCTCGCTTGGGCATGGCAAGATTCTGTATCTAGCTCATTATTTTAATTAGTGGATCAAATCGTACTTGATCATCAGATAGAAATCCATTTGACAACTGGTGCAGTATGCCACAAGTACGTGTCTTCTCGCTCTAAAGAAAACACCTAACTGAGCCAGCTATTGATTTGAAGTCATGCTCAAAATGTATAATATAGTTAAGTATATCTTTTAGAAACAATTGGTATATTCAAATCTAATTTATTCACACATTAGATCTTTAAGTGCATAATGATGCACAAAATTAGATGGGAATATAAAATATCAGCAAGTTTCAATATGCCACGTTTGTATGATGTATTCTCAGGTTCATGTTGTATTCTTTTCAGCCTGTGTACTGAGCCAATTGTCAGTGATTTAAAGTGATTAGTAGAGATTTTTCTAACAGAAAAAACGTTGAGGAGAAAGGACATTAAAAAAGAGATAAAATTAATAATGTCTAAAAACCCTGAAACAGCAAACACCTTTTTAAAAACCTTTTATTACAGAAAATATGTATAAAGCAACGCTGAAATGATCTCTGTCAATATTTATAACAGGGAAAAAAGAACAGGAAAGGAGTAGCACTGTATGCGTGAGAACACTGACACTAGAACAGGTTATTATAGAAAGTTAATTAACATTTCAGATAGAAAATAAAGCATTCAAGAAATTATATTCATAAAATCACAAAATCACACAAGTTGGAAGAGACCTCCAGAAATCATCTAGTCCAACTCACTGCTCAAAGGTATCCAGTTAAAGCAGGCTGCTCAGGCCCATAAACAGCTAGGTTTTGAATAGCCCCAAAGCTGGAAACTCCACAGCCTTTCTTGGCAAAGTGGTCTGATGTTTGGTCACACTCATGTTCTTGAAGAGCCATCAAATTTCAGCGATTCTATAGCAATTAAGAGTAGCAATTAGCATACTTAATATCAATAAGCATTGATATATTTGTAGACAGAGCCAAATGTTCAGAATATACCACCTGAGCCTGTATCCTTTATATCTATGAAATGAGGCTCTCTAAAAGCTCTGCTTATGAAGATATTGATGATATACTCCAAACGCAGGCAAGAATGATGTGATGTCTTTGAGATCAGAAGAATTAATGACTTCACTAAGCCTACAGGTGCTCGTTTCTAAAAACTTATAGATGAAGGAGAATGTACTAGATGGCTAGAGAAAAATAAATGTAGTACATATTTCCAGAAAAGAAAAGATTGATGCTGACAACTATGATGCCATAAATATTATTTGAATGTGCCTTGTAAAGCAATGAAATAAATATTCCATCATTAATAGCTAGGATAAGAGAGCCATGAACAGTAGGCAGTGAGGCTTTATAAGAACTGTATCTCATCAGTCAAACTTCATTGCTTGTTTTGATGCAATTACAAAATTAATGGCCAATGGAATGGAGTAGATCATATATATTTGGATTCTAGTGAAGCCTTTCATGTGCCATTTTGAATTCTCAGTTTTAAAATTTGATTCAGTATTGCCTTCAATAAGATCATGACCATGCAGGCTGTAAACTGCCTAAATGAGTACAACAATAGAAATAATAAACAACAACATGTCAAAAGGAGGAATCTGAAAGAGTTGGCATTTGTCAGCAGGAGTTGGCATGAGTTAGATTTGTTTAATGTCTAAATTAATAAACTGGAACAAAAAGTAAAGACCACAGTAATGCAATCTGAAGATAGTATTAAATTGGAAGGAGTGGGCACATAATTAAAGAAAAAGGTGGAGTGGAATTGGAGAAATGACAGATGTGGTAAAACTGAAAAAATGTTATAGAAATATGGAAGCCTATTCACCTTGAGAAAATAATCAGAAACACTGGTATGTTGGAAGATATATTTGTAATATATTTGATATATTTGTATATATTTGTAAGTTACAAGAAAGGAGATAAAATTAGAAGATTCCATAATGTACTATCATTGGCACATATAAAAGTGATCTTCCTGGGCAGTAACAATAGTTTCTCCCTATGTGTATGACTGCAAGTTTCAGCTCAGGTGATAGAACTTGGCTGGAAGAAATATTGCAAAACTAAATGCATTCAGAGAAAAGGGGAAATAAGGGGACTAAGAGGAATGATGTGCAAGCTGTGACTAAAAACGGAACAGATATCAGCTGGTTCACTATAAAGTCTTAAAATTAAAAGATGATAGAACATGCTTAGGACAAACTTGCCACATTTTATGTATTTTCCAGTGATAAGAGCAACCTTTGAATGGGCATTGGATGTCTTGACTAATCATTTTATGATTATAGGGACCATTGTTTTATTGCTATTAGAAAACATGGACTCTCAAAAAGACATATTCAGGAAGAGCAGTTATGAGTCAAATACCAGTCTTGTACTCTAATCTATCTACCCTAAGCAAGGGGAATAAAGTGAAAGAGAAATGTGTGATACTAAGCAATGCAAGAAATTAAAAACTAAGAACAAAGTAGAAAAGAAAAAGGCAAATGCTCCATTACAGCCAACTGTAGTTCCTGCTGGGTACCTAGGAAAAGTACTTTCTAAAAAGTCACTTCAGTATCTTAACTGTGCATCTGCTCATCCTCTTTTCAGGAGTCTGTAAATATCCAGTCTTGGTTCAGGCTGCCTGCTAGCTGAACTCTCACACTCTCTGTCGCACCTTAGAAGAAGTTTTAGCTGCGTATGCCTAAATGCTTCTGGGCAATAAGTGATCATCCTTCTTTTTAGATACTCTCTTTTCACCTTGATTGCTAGGGCGAAGCAAGCAGTCACATTTTTGCAGATTGACCTTTCTCATTCTCATAAAGAAACATAGCATATAATATGCTGCAAATAAATAAAAATAAAACAAGTTCCATCCATCTAAATTATGAGCCCATTCTTGTCTGTATTTTCTACAATTATACAGTGTGACTGATTCAGAAGTAACATTACCTTCAGCCAGCTACTTAGAATATTCCTTGTCCCCTGCAAGTACTACTAATATTCAGAAATTTAGTCTGTGGATAATACCAGGAGTGGGCTTTTGGAAATTTCTGCAGTTCCCAATTTTGTACCTATAGTAGCACTCAAAATTTTGTTGCAGGGAAGAAGGAACAAACATATGTAGAGGTAAGGGTGTTTTGTTAGTCTAATTCAAATCTTAACAGGCTAATCAAAAGACTAATATTTCTTGTTACATCAGTTACAGAGTTACCAAAAATCATAAATCATATTGATACAGAAAAGTTTCATTAATAATACAGGTAAAATTGTTACAGAAAAGCTTCCTAGTATCTGCCCCTTTTCTCCGGTATTGCACTCCGTGTACTGAATGCCTGTGTCCTATGCTGATGGTGTCTATTTTCTTCAAGCAGAATGGGGGGATGGGTTACATTAAGACATCAGCATCCTGGGGCATCAACAGGAAAAGTGCAGTGTTCAGGGTGGAGGCTGCTGCCTCCTTGGTGTTGAGTATGTTTGGTTTTATTTTTATATGTGTTAACACAGCCTGCTCACATGCTATTTGTTTTCTTCAGTTCCTGATCGATCAGTTTTCTGTTAGCTCTGCAGCTGGTTTTAATTGATTTAGAAGGTCACAAGCATGTAGTGACCACTGATTGACTGTGATTTGATTTGTTTGTGATTCGTGGTTGTATTATCTGCAGTTTGTGTTTCCTGTGGGGACCTCTGGTATTATACTGTGCCTGCACTCCCCCACATTGCATTTTATTCTGCAGTCAGAATGTTCAGTTCACACACAGAATGACTACTTGTTTTTACTATAAACTAAAGCTAAGCTAAAACACATTTAGTATGCTATATAACTGCTGTCACAACTGAAACAAATCAGTACAGTGAGACAAGTCCCGAGTTCCCACACTGTCAGGTCAACACAAACCTTGTGGCCTTTATTAGTAATGGCATATTTACTGAAAAATATCATCACCACAAAAAACTATGCCTTCCATACTTCAGCCTAACACACTACAGCCAAGGTTACCAGGCAGATGTCGCTTTTTTGCTCTGCTTGACAAGCTGACAAACTAAATGACAGCACTTCTTGGAAAGCTTTCTTAGCTTTGCATAAGATATAGTAACTGATGTTATGCTGTCACTAAGTTCCATAAATATATCTGCTTTATAAAAAAAAAAAAAAGGTGCTTTACAGAAGTGCCTTATAAACTCCACAGCATAAAGAACAGTCGGCTGCCACTTGATTAAGGAGAAGACACTAAAGGCAAAAGAAAAATTGAGACATTACTGGACTGTGACTGTAGAGATGTTTCCATCAATCTTATTCAGTTAGTCTAATGGTAGTACCTAAAAACTCTAAAGACAGCCATGTTTTCTCATTTGACACTCCTAAATATCATTTATGATCTGGTACTTCATATCTGGTACTTCATATCCTGCTTTTCACCTCTTTTTTCAGTCATATGTACTATCTGGTGCACTACTGTATTCTTAAGATACAAATTATGAGTTTCAAAAATGAAAGAGGAAGATAAATGGCCATATATACCACTTCATTCTTGTCCATCATACATCTGAAAATTCTGGTTATACTACCTATAGTTTAATTGCCTGCTCCACTGTGGTCAAAATAATTATTTCAATAACATATTTGTTTATTTGTCTGTTGTTTTTTTTTCTTGTAACACTGTAGTTAATGTTCATCTTCCTTTTTAGTCTTGTAATTATTAACTTACAGTTGCAAGTGGCAATAGCTATGAATAGTTTAATGTATGAGTGCAAGTGTTCATTGTCATCTTTTCACAAGACTATGGGCATTAGGATATTAAGTAGATATGGTTTCATGTAAATTTTAAGCAGAGAAAAATAGTCTGCTTTTAATTTTAAGTTAAAAAAATAATTACAACTTTTTTCAAAGATAAATATAGTCCTTGACACATTTATAACACTGGGGGAAGCCCATTGATGAAAATTATTAAAGTGGACAGATTGCGACCAACAGTACCAAAAAAGGGAAGACAAATCCCCAAATACCATGTTGCAATGAAGGACCACTCAGATACTTTTCTTCCTAATATGCACTAATATTTCTTCCTCCAATCCAATCATGCTGTGCATACTAGCCCTTTTTCTGCTTATAAATGGTTGATTTACATGGAAGCCAAAATCACTGCAGCTTATCCTTGTCTTGTAGAACCTACTTAGTCAAAATTCAATGGAACTGAATCTGTCTTTTTATTAATAAGCTCACCATAAATGGAAGGTCCATATTGCCTCTTTCACTAGCTTAGAACACTCCTAGGCAGATGTTGTAAAATGCTGGAAAATTACTTTTCTTTTTTGTTCTACGTGCTTCAGACTTCCAGCTATAAGACGCTGGAGTGTGATAATGAAGCATCCAACAGAGCACTGGAATTTTTAAGCATCTCTATGTGATTAAAGCAAGTAGAGTTATTGGCCTTAAAAAAGTAAAATCTTACACATGAAAAAAAAAGGCAGTTTGTTTATTTTTAATTCATATCAGTAGAAGAAAAACACGGAATCATTTGTCTCTCAAGTTCAAGAGATAGTCTTCCAAAACTGTTAAAACCACATAGGAAACATAAAAGAATATTATTTTCTTTTTTTGTCATAAACTATTTTCAGTGCTGCTGGAAAGAAAAACATGAATTTAATACTTTTCTCCCAAAACTTTTTGAAGACATTATTCTATTTTTTTGTGTCTGAACTGTTATTCTGAAAATACCTTGGAAGAGTTAAAGAGCACATAATCACCTTCAGAATTAATTTGTTGCTTTCACTGATGGGAAGAGTGGAATATCTGCAACACGTTTCAGGTAAATAGTAATCAGTATAACACACAGTTTAGAATAGACTGTATAATTTGAAATCCAAATAAAAGATTCACTAAATAAAAATTATTTTGCATATTTTTTCCTCACATGCTTTCAAATTAAAAGTAATTAATAAAGCCTCTCCCCTTTCTGACTTTTCTAGTCTTTGAGGGCATCACTACCATTGCCCTTAGCATTTCATGAACATCAGATAAATCACAATATCAAAACAGCGTTTTACAGTTCTGTTTTATGGCATGTCAGTGTTCAAAATACCAGCTTGTAATGAATCACACCTGAGATCACAGCAATGTAGTATTTTTCAGTGTTGTGCAAAAAATATGCTTTCAAATCATGGTATATTTGTGTGCCTGTGTACATATGCATATTTCTAAATAAGGGGAACAAATACTATAGTAAGTGTGGCAGGCAATTTAGTTCTGAGAAACGGAGCAAAAGGGTTCGGAGATGTAGCTAAGTAAATCTTTGAAGAAAATCAGGGAACAGGCTGTATTTCAGTATAACACTCTCAGGGTCAGTAAAGAAGAAGAAAATACAGCAGCATGTGGGTTTAAAGGTAGTATGGTCCCATAGAAGGGCTCCTAAGGAGCGTCATTAGATTAAGGAAGTTCTATATATTCTTGCACTATATGTACTCCATACATAGATTAGAACAGATAGGCTATATAACTACTTAATCAGATTATCTGTATCAGTGACAAAGACAGTTGCTTGGAGTTTTCAGTGAGGATTGAATGACTTTGTACTAAATGAAAATGTGCTGGAGCACCCAAGGCATTTAGACGTCATCTTCACAGGGGACTAATCACTGTGATGAGTATGGTACGTATGGATATCTGACACAAAAAAGAGTAAAAGACAAGACCCAGAAGTAAAATGTTACCCAGATGTAGGCCAAAGATGAGAATTTCCTTTGTAACAAGATTTGGAATGTTCCCAGTTTCATTCACATCATGTTGTGATGTAGGATGCCAGATCACATGTAGGGAATCATCCACATTTGTTGTAGGAGGATTTAAGAACTGGAAAAACATTTAGACTGAACCCGTCCAAAAGGCACAGACTTCACCTAACTCAGCATAAGTCAGGCTACTTACACTTCAAATTATAGGGAAGGTTAAAACGTATGGAAAGTTGCCAGATATAGAACAACACGTATTTAATATGACACATACCTGAAAATTGAAATTAAATCTTTCTAACCTAGGAAAAATAATAGCAGTGAATATCTCCCAAACAAATGTAATCCCAATAAAGATTAAATGAAATAGGTAGCAAAACAATACCAGAGGTATTAATGATCCTCCCTCTACATATATTCAAAGTCTAAAAAATAAGATGCAACAACTGAATTTCAAGATTCTGTGTAATAAGTATGTCAGAAATTTGATGACTGAAAGACAATTAGTAAGCCAATGTAATAGCAGGGTTTACCATGACTTAAAATAGGGTAGCATAGGGTGAGTGAATTTTGCTGTATCAAAACATAGCATGAAATCTCTATGAAATGACCTTTAATGCCTGAATAGAAAGAACGCAATCATGGTCATATTGTCAATTAAACAAACAAGATGGTGACAGTGGCTCTGCAGTACTGTGAACAACCAGAAATACTGTAAAGGCAGAAAACATAACAATAATGGAAGATGAGGAGGCACATAATAAAATTATCAGGTAAGATGTTTAAAATAAACAAAGTACTTTTTCACTTAGTATGTAATAAATTGTGGAGCTGAATGTGCTGGGTGTTCTGGAAACCAAAAATCTAAATGAATTTCGAAACCTCTCAGGCATGTTCATTGATGGCAGGTCTGTAAGTGCTATTAAGTGCAGTGGTCCAAATGAAACCTCCAGGGCAGGAAGTCTCCGAGTCCCTGACACCTCAAATGATATCCAGGATGTATCACTGTAGGCTTGCCTTGTTCCTTTGCTATTTTCCACATCAGAGATGATGCTGAGCTAAATCGGACCTTTTTCTTTTCCACTATTGTAGTGTTATGTTCTTACAAGTGTGGTGTGAGATTCCTTCTGGAGTGATTTCCATCTGCAATATTTTCCTTTTCATTTCAAAATTACTTTGTCTTAAAGGAAGAAATCTAGGGGTGGAGGGTGCCCCACTATGTTAATAGTCACAGAGATCTTGTTCTTATTTGATCCTAATGACATGAAAGTGTTGGTAAAAAAACTGATGTTTTGATCATTTAGTTATTGAGGGAAGTGGTAGTTTGATTCAGGGGGAGAGAAGCTGGTTTGCAAAATTTTCAACCATTTTATCCTGTCTGCACAGCCAGCCTAGCAAGTGCCTGTTATATTCATGCTGATAGTCAGTGAAGCAGCTGAGTGTTGTTAGGGGTCCTCCATAGTTTTTCCAGATTCAAAAAATGAGTGAGGTAAGTGCTGTGCCCCACTGTTGTGTATCCTTCCAGCAAGAGAATAACTATGAAGCAGAAAAGGTTCTTTCTTAACCCTGATAATATGTATATATTTACATATATATATATATGAATGTATATATATACATATATATATAAGCATAATTGTAACTTCAGAGCTCAGTTCACTGGTATGCTCCTTCTGGGTTGCATTGTCTCAGCAACGAAGAACAGCTCACTGTAAAGTCAGATCTGTGAGCAGCAGGTGGAGTGCATCTCATCTATTTTGCCCTGAGTAGAGAACATTGACATTTTTAAACTGCTCAAAAGCAACTTCAGCTCTGCAAATGAAGATACTGAATTTAGTTCCATACCACTGCAGTACAGCGGTATGCTCACTTCCAAAGTCTTTGGCCTTGTGCTCAGGGATGCATGGAAACCACTCTGTTCTCTAAAGGTATCAAATGACCTCAAGAAGAGATCACTCCTCAAAGTATTGTCACAGCGACTGCGCTCATGCTCTCCAATCCAATGTATCCAATGCTTTTCAGGAAGTGACACATTTTAGAGTTGCCTCTACAAATGGAGGGCATAGTATGAAGAAGCCTAAGAAATGCCTAGCTAGCTTGTCTGCTCTCATGAGCGTGATTATTACATTGGGGAAAGTAACTCTCACATGCAATGATGCAAGCACAGTTACATGATGTCAGCACAGTTATACTGGATGTAGACATCACTGGAGTTGCTTCAGCTATAAATGTTTTTTGACAGAGAATATGGTCAATTCCCTTGAAATTATATTAGATGTAGCTGACACTAGTTTAAATTGTTCCAAAGTTATTGAAGGCTAACCTAAAATCAAGATAACTCATGCTGAATTCCATCAATCTTGAAAATACACCTTCTAGTAAGAATTTATCAAAGCAAATATCAAAGGAGGAACTGATAAAAAATTTAAAGCCTTTTTGATAACTAGATGAACGCAAAAAGTTAGGGGAAACAAATATAACCATTTCTGGCTGCAGAACTGTTCATAGCATATTTCAGCAAAAGCATTTCCTTGATGTTCCAAGTACAAGAGAGCAGGCAGAATGCCTCTTACAGCATAATTGTATTGCTATGCTGTCCACCAAGCCTCTTCATGCAGTTTTCTGACTAAATGCTACAAGAACCTAATCAGTAGCTCCTGTAGAAGGAGATGACAAAGATCTTCACTTTGCATAGGAACAGGAAAATTGTTTCAGACTCATGATTTCTGTTGCACTGGTTCTTCTGAATAGGAACATCAGAGAGATCAAATATATAGTTTCATTTTGATCCATTATATGTCTGTTTTGTTTTGGTCACAATGTGGTTACAACTAATAAATTGAGTGCAGTCTCAAAAGAAAGCTACAGTACACATATTCTGAGCACAGAAGAAAAAATCTGAATGCAAGAAAATTTGGATAAATGCTGTAGCAGTATCTACAACTAAAGACAGGTTATGTTCATATTTTTGCTGTCCAGCCAGCTTTCTATCACAAAACACCAGAACATGAAAAGATTAAATACAGCTTGTGTGAAATTGTCATTACAAGTTTGTATCTTCAGATATGGGTATCTTTAGACTGTGCTATTTCCCCATGGACATATAATGAAATAGTTTGATCTTTCTGCCTTTGTGTGAAGGAAACCTTTGTCTCCTGTACAATGTACATCACTGTCAGCAAGCTGGATTCTGCTGCAATGGGTCTGAATTCTGCAGATTCCTAGAGCAGAAGAGCCATTTTGTCAGTGGGTGAAATTGCAGCCAGTAACAGTGGAGTGATATCCAATTACAGCTTTCTGATAAATGTATCATAATGTTACACAGACATATTACAAAACTATCAGGTATCAGTGCTTTCACTCAGAAGCGTTGAACTGCAATGTCAAGACACCAGTCTATGAGTGTAGTTATATTGTTTTACTCTGTTTCACACAATCTTTCTTATGGAGGGAAAAATTTCACAAATTTCACCATGGTTACAAAAAAAAAAAAAAAAAAAAAAAAACAAAACAACGGGGGGGGGCGTAGGAAGAAAAAGAGAAGGGAAAAAAAAAATGTGGTCTACAAACTATGCTAACTGTGGAGTACCATGAAGGAACGCAGGAATGTGTGCTGCTAAGTGACAAGTTCCTTTCTTTTTAAAATAACCACACTTTGTGGGTGATCTCATAAAAGCCAGCAATCTGCTTCCCAAAACTTCTACATCTTAGTTACACAATGGTGAATTGAATTAGGAACATGATTATATTTTGAGGCTGGAGAAGGGAGAAGAGCTAGTTCTGTAAATGGAAAAGGCAAAAAAAATGTGTTTCAAAATATAAACAGCTCTTACTGAACTGAATTAGTGGAATTGAAGGGGAAGATGATCTCTGTGTCACCATTGGTACAGCTCTGTTTCAGACCTATGATTAAAGATTCACCCAAGAATACACTATAGGCCTTCCTCCTCTAACATGGTGAATTACCTCCTTCCTATCTCCTATGTGAAAGTGCCTGTGACGTGTTCTGGTTAGTCTCACTGACTGCTAATATATTTTTCTTCAGCTTGAGGAGCTAAGAGGGTTTGGTAAGTAATTCTCTTCCAGAAGAGTAAGGCACTCTGTTGGGAAGTAGGGCAAATGAATTCATATTCCTCCCAAAATGCATAGAGATGGGACCCAAGGCATTCTGTATCCTACGGCAGTGCTATAACCTAGGGGATAGAAAAAAGACTGCATCTCTTTGACTACCGTTTTTGTGAATTTTCCCTAAAACACTTTTTCCAGGCAGATCTACTCAGTAAATTCAACCTGTATTTGCAAATAGTTTCAGGATATTTTCACTGACTTTACATCATAAAAAGAAAGAAAAAAAAATGTTCATACTAATCTAACTGCAAATCTCCAAGCATCATTAATCTCAGCCTACCTTTCGGCTTGTTTGACAGAACTGTGCAGATAGTGCAGTAATAGCCACATGAGAAAAGTCTACTTGAAGTTAATTGAGTGTTTGCATACCATTTGGTGTTCTAAGACTTTTTACATTACTAGGTGTAATTTTGGTTAGCTCACTAATGGAAAAATATGCTCAAGCTGGGGATGATCCAGAAAACCTCTATATAGTTAATACAAAAATAGAGGGAACAATATGAAAAAGGTGAAGAACTGCATGTGAACATTTTCATGTTTTCTAAACACTCTAAGTTCACTATATTTTCATTTTGATCATCTATTTCTGTTTCTTGGTCACAACCCTGTTTATATAAATCATTGTGCTTGTGTAGTAGGAAACTAGTACACATTGGAGAGAAACTGTATAGAAGTAATTCTAAAAGAATCTGTCCACAGCAATAACACGTCCTATATTATATGTTTTTTAAATAACTTGGATTTTAGGTTGATACGTTGGAGGGAAGGAATGCCATCCAGAGGGACCTTAACAAACTTGTGAGGTGGGCTGATGCCAACCTGAAGTTCAACCCTGACAAGTACAAGGTCCTACACCTGGGTCGGAGCAATCCCAGGCACAGCTACAGGTTGGGCAGAGAAGAGATTCAGAGCAGCCCTACAGAGAAGGACTTGGGGGTGTTGGTTGATGAAAAAACTTAATATGAGCCAGCAGTGTGCGCTTGCAGCCCAGAAAGCCAACTATATCCTAGGCTGCATCAAAAGGAGAGTGACCAGCAGGTCAAGGGAGGTGATCCTGCCCCTCTACTCTGCTCTCGTGAGACCTCACTTGGAGTATTGTGTGCA
>JARCZZ010019339.1:0-20418 GCA_030323915.1 Brotogeris chrysoptera | reverse complement strand
GGTGCACTGGCTGGGTTGGGCTTGGTGAGCAGTTGTATTCTTTTTCCTTGTATTTCTCTTGTATTATTATTGATGGTGGCAGTAGTGATTTGTGTTATACCTTAGTTACTAAACTATTCTTATCTCAACCTGTGCAAGTTGCGTTCTTTTGATTCTCCTCCCCATTCCCCCGGGACTGGGGGAAGAAAGAGGGGGAGTGAGTGAGTGGGAAAACTGCATAGGTGGGGGGCTTAAACCACGACAGTAGAGTCTTATTAAAAAAAATATATATGCGCGCAAAAAAAGAATACCTTTTAGCTCTCATGAGTACTGAACTGTGCTTATTTCAGCACAGGGTTTCATTCCACTAATGTGTGTAAATGGATATTTGTAAACATGGATGTAAAGGTTACTGTTGACTGCTGTGGAAATTTGCTCAGATCTTCAGTGTCCTTGTGTTAGAATTCATTCATTTTTAAGTTCAGTCTATAACTTTGAGGTAGGCAGAATTTGTGCTTGTACTTCAGTGGTTCTAGAATTCTTGAAAATCCAGATGGTATATCTGCATTAAAAATGAGGGAAATAAAATTATTCTTAGCTTCTTCCTTTAGAATCATGGTAAGGTCACCTGGAAATACTAGACTAATTTCAAACGGGCAAGAGCACGAAAGAAGTGGTAACCAGTGTCTGTAAATCTTCAAAGGGGTCTCCAAATGAATTTAAATGACGGTGTGAAGTACAAGTTTTAAGTCACTCAGAAGCCAACAGAACTGGAGTTTGTGAAGGTCTAAGTACCTAACTTCTTGTACAGATTAGCTGATCAACAGCTGTCTGATTCTGGTGTACAAATGTGTCTGTCACTGACTTCAGAGGATTAGACCTACATTTTTGTCTCTGTAGTCAAACTCTCCATTTACTTCTAAAATTAACTGAAGTTATACTCTAACTTTGACAGAATTGTACCTACATTTTTCGCTACTTCTATCGTATTAGTACAAGACTTGTAATGTATGTGTTGGTCTTCTTAAAAAGATCTTAACCATCTTAAACACACATAAATAACATGCCTTATAAAGAAACTAAAGGTGTTTTTATGTGGGAGTTGAGGAAATACTACTCTGGAGGAAAACGTGAGTCATCAATATTTAGGTCAGTAGAAATAAAAGCACATCTCGTGGCAGACATACAGGAGAAAAGGAACAGAGGGGGTGGGTGAGTCGGTACAGACTCAGAGTAAGACAATAGGCTGGACTCACTCCAAGCACAGCATGGAATTCACCAAGCATAACACAGACAAGATGCATTATAATGTTTGCTGATGTGCTAGAGGCAGGACTGATAACCTGTCTCTGTGTGAAAATTGTCTTATACTGTAATTAAGCAGGAAGCAGTCAGGAAAAAGTATTCAAAGAAAGGCTGAGCTTTTTGTGGAAAAACAGACTCTGGTAGCTAGACGCCTAAATAAATATGTTGTAAGCAAATCTAAAACTATCAATTGAATTACTTTGAGTTGTTGAACCAGAGAGGCAATATTTATTCTCTTATACCATGAGTTTTTGGAAGCAGAACTATTTTTCTTTCTAAAACACTAATATAATATATTCAAGAGGTGCTCTAAGTATAATGACATAGACTTTCTTTCTTGGTATAGGTCATACAAAAGGTCACAGACAGGGGACACATAACTTTGAAATGAAAGCAACTCAAAGTAAATAAATAGACATCGGTGGAATACAAGTGAAAACTTCAGCACCAACTCTGAGATATGTAGAAGGGGGAGAGCTGAAAAAGAAGTGTTAATCAAATAAATGTAAGAGACAGGGAAAAAGAAGTTTGCAGTTAGCCATTGTAGTTAGAAACTGGAACTAGGAAAGGGAAGAAAACCAAAGTATGGTTATGAATTTTGGCCTGATCCTGAAGCCTTTGCCATTTGGAAAATATATTGTAACATGCATAAAAGGGGAAATTTAATGTTTTTTAAAAATATAACTTTTTTAGTAAATTATAGGGTTTCTCAAAAGTGCAAAGTCAGTAGATTATTACGCCTATCAAATCCTTCATTAATATACTCCAGTCCTTTTCTGATTCCATTTCCCCCAGTATAATGAAAATCAGGTCAGTATTACCATTCTGATTTTGGTCTTTCACTTGACCCTTTCTGAGCATCTCAGGTATTCACTGTTGAATGCAGTGAATAAATTTTCACTGCATGTTATTACTGTCTGCTTTCTCTGAAGCCAGCAGTTTTCCTGGTGATATTGATAGATTGCAATTAGAGAGGGGGAAACTGGAAGCAAAGTTGCTGAGCAAAGAGGTCAGTTGGCTAGGAACACACTTTATATTCCCAGCAATACTGAATGACCCTGGGAAAATCACTTCTCTTTCTGTACAAAAGCTTTACCACCTCTGAAATTAAAATAATGTTGACCTCACTTTCAGAATTCTTTTGAGATACACTGTTGTGCAACTGTATATTATTTTCCCTCAGTTTTAGAGACTTCAGTAGCATTTTGATAAGCAGTTTGGTTTAGGCTCTCACTGCATTTCAGTAAAAACTTAATTAGTTACAAACTAAGTCTACTCAGTGATCTCCTAGTGATCAATTTCTTTAGATCGATTTTGTCTATGGCCCACTTGAGTGCTTTGGCTTTGTTACTTTTTCCAAACATTTCTCTGACCATCTTTAAAGAGAAAAGAAACTTAATCGAAAGAGGTGCAAAGTCAGTGTGATCTGTATGAGTGTATTATTCAAAATTATTCATGCAGGTATGACAGAAAAGAGGAGAGTTTTCAAAATTTTCATAATTGATGGGGCAAAGAAAACGGGAGCACTGAAGAAACTGATGGAAGAACAGTTATGTTAGACTCAAAAGCAATGAAGAAGCTGTAGGTATTGACCTTCTTGAGACACTCAGGAAGAATCAATAATACTGACAGCTACACAGAGATCACACACAGTGGAAGGAAAAAAAAAAAAACAAACCAACAAAACAAAACAAAGCAGAACAAAACCAACCAAAAACCTGAAAACTATAACCAGTGTCATATGGTAGATCATAAAAAAACTTGTAAAAGAAATGTTCAGAGCAAAGTGGGGACTGAAACTGATGCTTAAAAATCATTAAGGAATCTGTGTTGCAAAAGCTAGTCGGGGACAGGAAGGGTAAGATGATTGGTTTTGCATAAAAAGAGGTTAGAGATGATGATATCAGATATGTAGAGTTTCCAAAACTAGAGGAATAGTGACAGCTCTATACAGAGAAAAAAAAGGTTAAGTGGAGGTTAAATGATTAATTAGTAATGAATGATATAATTTAACATGGCAAGATAATGACCTACAAAATAGAAAATATAATCATGCTGATTGAAAGATGGTGTTTTCCAAACAAGGCTAACCCAGAACTAATTGCAGCAGGCATAGAGCAGGATCAGAGATTGTCACTTTGCCACTGAAGCTAAGTCAGATCTTAAACTACAGTATTTGGACTACTTTATCTTTCTGTTTCCACTGACTTATCTTTGATCCATGATCATGTCACCGACTTAGTGTCACTCAAATGCATATAGACTTGTTTCTCATGCTTTATATTATCAGTAGGCACCAGGACCACTGTACTTTGTCTCCCAACAGTGAAATAAAAGTGCTTCTGTTTTTATGCATATATGTATAAGTGTGCACATAAACTTAGACACAGATACATTTTCTTGGAAAAAAAAAGGTCACTAACTAAGCTGATCTACTGAACTGACTTTCTCTATAATGCAAATAAAGACAAATAAGGAAACCTTTAAATCAGGAAAAAAAAAAATCAGTTCTGTGTGTCTTCAGTTTTGCAGAGAAGAAATTCTTTGACTTGCTGATATTTTTAAGATTGAAGGTCTTCCATGAAAGAAAGCATAGCACTTCAGCGCCTTAGGATGGCTCTACAACATACTCGCTGGTTTGAAATTATTGCAGCACTTTATTTTTTGTTATAAGTGTCTTTCTTTGTAAATGGTAGGGGTTCTGGTCTGGCAAACTAAAAAATAATTTCAAATTATTGGTATGCTTCACATTTTTAGGAGACACTCATTCTTCCAAATTAGAATTCCAATTTATGAAGCACTCCAATAACTTTAAATTGCTGTGTACTCTAGATCTAAACCCTAACCTTTCCAAAGTGAAGAGCTTATAATACAGTTGAAGTCCTTTAATAATTCTGAATTAGATTACAGATACATGACTAGAATTTTAATTTTATTTTATTTTAAATACTTAATTTTAAAAAACTCTAACTTGAATCAACCATGTAAATGTAAACTCATACGATGTCTTCAGTTTCTGATATTAGCTTTTGAATTTTTAGCAGTATTATGATAAAAGCCTTGTGATTAATTATTGTGAATGACAAAGTATTGTAAGGAATAGCTGGGCTTTGCTCTGAAATCTTTAATAATTTTTTTCAAAAGTGACATTGTCTTCATTTAGTATCACACAACAAATATGTGTAGACCTTGGACTACTTGCAGGTTATAAAGCTTTTCTATACACAGTCCAGAAAAATACCAAACATCTGTAGTTGTCATTTAGAACCAGCTAATGATCTGCTGTGCTAGGCTGGGAAAGCCAGAGGCAGCAGTTGATCAGCATTCGGAGGGCCAGCTGTTTCCCCATTTCTGTCTTTAATCTTGTACATCAGCAAGAATGTATTTTGCAAGTTTGTTTCTAAGGCCTTACAATATAAGATGAGGTCATCTATGTGTATGATTTCTGCTGTCCAATCTACCCTGAGTTATGAAGGCCTAATATGTAGTGTACCAGTGTTCATGCAAAAAACAAAGTCAGAGAAAAGAGTTTATTTATTATTCAGATACGATCTGTTGGATGCTCAGTCCAATTCTGCATGCTTTTTTGTGTAAAATCATTGACCCAAAATTTTCTGGATATTTGCAAACCAAATACTGGCGCAGCATCCCAAGCAAAGCCAAGATTTTATGCACAGCACCTCTCTAATTCCATACCAAACCATCTGAATGCTTACAGATGTGAGGGAACAAGAGTGAAATCTGTGTGCACACTTTAATGAATTTGTGTATTTACATCTGAATTTGACACAGACATGCAAAAACATAAAAAAGTCATAAATATGTCAAATTCACCAAAATTTCATTCAAATATAAACATACTTCCATATTCTCAGGGAAAAATAAAAAAAAAAAAAAAAAGGAAAAAAGCAAACCATAAACAGATATGTGAGTTTGTTTATTTTTAAAATTAGGGACAACATGTTTTTCCTTTAGCCTGCTAAAGAGTTGGAGGGGAGCTCAACACTTGACACTGATTTTTCAAAGAAGGGCGACATTTACTGGTACATTCTGTTTCACAGTGCTTCATTGATGCCAATCACCTTAATCAGCTGGCTAAACTCAGCTCATGCCTGCTGTGCATAACTGAAGAGGTACAAACAAGCAAAGCAAAGCATGGCAGGGAAACCGGCTCAATATGTTATGAATAAAATTAACAAGCATTAGGTTTAGCAGCTAAGCAAATAGAATCAGAAAATAAGAGATATGTGGGTATCTCGGTATTGAATTTTATTTGATCCTGCCTAAAAAATGGATTTCTGTCTTTTTTGACGAGGAGTATGAATATATATACTTAATTACTTTTTAAAAAAATATACTAACATAAACCCTAAAAGTTGCTAAAATCTCAGTTCAGATTTTTAATCTGAGTGAGTGATCCAAATGTAGTGAAATATTTTCATCTTGGAGTATGGAGGAAAGCCCCTTTCTTAGCTGTCTGCCCATCTTTTCAAGCCTAAACTCTAAAGTAGCTCTGAACAGCTAATGGCTAACTTAAGAATGTGGATGACCAAAAATTAGTGCAAAGATATTTATTGCAGTGCCATAGCTACAACAGGTTCCTGTTATTAATAAATTCCAAGCATATCCATGCATAACCTGAGTATTCTTACAGGTTTCATGGAAACTTTATAGTCCAGTTCAACTACATGAGAGCAATACTTTTCATTTTTCAACAGCAGTTCTCTACACCAAAGTGTAAACCTTCAAAATGCTCACAGTTCATCCTGGAAGTGGAGATGACTCTCTCTTTTAGAACCACATCTGTAAGCAGATAGGATTAATCAGTTCCCAGCTTTTAGTTCCACCTGTTTTTCCTGTGGAGTCCAGCTTCAGTCAATAACCACGTTACTCACTTCATCTGCTAGCAAGTATAATGTTATAGCTGTGGGTTTGACCCAGAGAATTTTCCTGATGGGATACTGAGCCAGTTGCCATCCTTATCACTCCTGGAAAAGAAAGGCAAATTTTATATTGCTTTAAGCTCTACCACTCTGCTGACCTGCAGTGTAAGTCCCCAGCCCAGCTACAGGCTGCCACTTTGCCACCATCAGTTCTGCTTGAACAGGAGGCTCCTCTTAAAACAGAGATCAACGCATTTAGCAGTGGGATGTAAGAAGTCACATGCAGGCAGTATAGTTATTCCAGGGATAACTTTTTTCATCTATTTTCTAGCATTTTTCATTATTCGCAGCTATGAAGAGAAGCGTTAAGAAAATGAACAAAACGAATCAGACGACCTGCTGAAGAAACAAGTACTTAAGATAATAACATTTGCCTCTAAAACATTGCTACAGCAGTTTGGGGTTGGAAAGTTTGAATAAATTCATTTTCCTATAAATATTGATAGAGCTTAGAGGCAATGGGTAGTATCATATAGCTAGAAAATTTTGGCCTAATTTTAGTTATATTCAGACATTTTAGGTCTGCTAGGAAAAGCCTGATTTCCCTTAAATGCCTGTGATTCAAAGTAAGAAAGGAAATGCCATGCTAACAACAAAGAGGAAATTACCTAATATACAAAAAAAAGTCTTGGCCATAAGTCAATAAGGGGAATCTTATGTATTCAGTAAGTGTGAGAATGTGAAAATCCTCTTGCATGAAAAGCACATGTTATATTTATTCATAGCAGTCAATCTGAACACACTGTCCTTGTCCTGACATGAGATGAGCACTTATAATCAAGTGACATCATTTCACATAGAGCTAAGAGATTAATTAATTTTTGTATATCGTTTTTAGGAATTACTTCATGTTAGAAAAGAAGGCTGGAAATGAAAGTTGTGTAAATTTCATGCAAACTTTCTATTTGCCTTGAATTCCTGACTCTATTGACAAAAACATAGATTTTTTTCTGAGCTTTTGGCTGGTTTTTTTTTTTAAATATGACTGAACTGACTTTAAACTTAATTTTAAAAAATTTTGCCCCCTTTTTTTTTTTTCAAAACTAAGTGACTGTTTATTCAGGAAGACAATCTCAACAGACCCAAGTGCTTGTCTTGTGTTTCAGATTCGAATAAAACACAAACCCATCATACTGGTTTGGAACTCTAGTGCCTTATGTTTATGCATCAGTTTTTGATGTATAAAAATACATACATGATTTTGGTATGGGGAGAGCTCAAGTCTCAGTCCTTGCTATTACTAAATTCTTTATAGTGAACCCACAATGACAGATGTATGAAAGAATGATGATTTTAAATGGTCTCTGTTCACTCTGAAACAGTGCATATTTTGGAGGCATTAAATTGTACAAAATTTCTAAACATCCAAACCTTGTCATCAGCTTTGCAAGCAGGCAGCATGGATGTGGCAGAAGGAATATTAAGGGATAATTTTATAATACCAATCTGTTTGTCATCAACATTTAAATGAAATTTAGGCCCATTGACAGATCAGACTATGGGAGAGAAGCAGGTACAGATTAAAAGTCAGAGCTTTGAGAAACCTGTATAACACCTGCATAGAAGTTTCATGGACTTGATCAAGCCACAGGAGGTAGGCCAATCTCATTTGGATAGAATGAAGCAGAACCAAGAAATAACACAACACTTCAAAACAAAATGCTTTTACAAAGCATTTGAGGAGACTTAAATGTCTCCTTATAACAAAGACAGCTATAATATATAGGAGGCTAACCAGAGAAATCGTGCTTGGATTCACAAAGAAATGCTGATGGCTCTGATGATGTTTGTTACTGTGTTGTGGTCTGAAAACAAACTAGTCTTAGAGCAGCAAATGCTCATCAGAAGGCAGACAGAACAACTATCAGTTCAAGAGAATTAGCAAAAAATCCTAAAATAAGAAGTAAATCCAATTACAAGAGAAATTTATAATTGATAACTGAGGGGAATATGACCTGACATAGTGAATATTTCCCTGGTTTTGAAGCATCATTTAGTTTAACAATCTGCTGAGTACAAGGAACAAGAAAAACAGAAATGCGAAGAGTAATGAGGACATGATCACCTTCTATTTTGAACAGAAAAAGGACCAAAATTTAACTTGGAAAAAAAGGAATATCAGTGAAAGCATTACTTTGTTGTTAAAAGAATACAAGAGATTTGTTACAGATGCCAGAAGGCACTCCCAAGTTACCTCCAAGTTTGTACAACAGTAGCAGAGGAATCAATCAACCAGTGTAAGTGTATGCCCAAAAGTGAAAGCATTTTTCCCTGCTGTAATTAGTTTAATGACTGATAAATATCCAGTGGTAACACATTGATCATAAGCAATAAAGGGCTGATTATTGAGCCCTGGGGATGTCTCAAGTCTAACTCCACATGGATGACTAAAAGTTGTCCGCGTGATGTTGTATCTATTAGAATTATTCAAGTGTAATACAGGTCATTCCCAGATATGTTTCAGGAGCAGAAAGCAAAATTTCTTGGTTTGTAATATCAAATGTTGCGGTAAAATTACAGAGAAAAGAAAGTAAAACCCTTGCCAGTTTGCCAGCAGACCATTTTTCATTGTCTAGCTACTAGGAAGGATTTCAAAGCAAGCTTGAAATATTCTTCACCAGCTTTGTTTCGATTGAGCAATAGCAGAGCATCAACATCATGCATAAGAACTTCAATAAAAATTAGGAAATTTGAAATTAATTTTTGTTACAAAACTCACTTATTTCTTAGCCCTGTTAATTAAAAAAAAAGGGTGGTTGATATTTTAATTTTTTTTTTGTGCGTGGTGGTGGTGGTATTTTTTTCTTTTCAGAATACAGCTAATTGTGGCAGTCTTAAAGTACAATTCCAACTGTAGCATCTGTGACAAAGAGAGAAGGACAAAATGTGTGTATTATTTAATGAATACAAGTCTATAAATGTAAGAACTGGTTACAGACAGGTTCCTTCAAGTGATTAGTCTTAATAAGTGCCCCTGCTTTGTTCTTAGGATAATCTTTTAAAGGCATTTTTTTAATTGTCTTTTTTGTTTATCTATTTACAGAATTTATACAGTGAAAAACAAACTAAATAATTGATCTGTGGCTCTGTTGCATCACACAGGCTTTAGTCTATGCCCATAGTGGAGTCAGGACAAGCAGCTATGAAAATTTAGAGCACGTTTGCCCCACATGAATAAAGGAAGTGGGTTATGATAAGTCTTTCTAAGCGTGCCATTGACCTGCAGAGAAGGGGTAGAACTAGATTCCTGAAACTGTGATTCATAATAGGCAATGCAGTGAACAGAGGCAACTACATCAAAGAGGAAATCTTAAAGGGTACCTGGAATATTTTCCTTTTCGCTTTTGGGTACCTAGTTAGAAATAGACATGGAGAATCAGACATCTCCATGAAGCTGTAATTCAAGACTTTCTAGTTGTAGATGACATCTGTGTGTTTATACACAATTGGCTTGTTGCTCTTTTTGAGGAGGATCAGTGAGGCACCCATCTATTACATGATGAGTTAGTGATGTGTATGATGGACTTTTATACGATGAATTATATGATGGCCTTCAAAGAATATGCTTTCGAAGCTATAACTCTACCCTAATTTTCCCCCTGAATGCCTGGGGCATTATACCATCTCTTGCATCTCAGAGAAGAAAGTTTCAGCCACAACCCAATTCACTGCTGTTGAAGTTAAATCATTCTGAAGAATGATACAGAATTTCAGAGGAGAAAAGGGATCAAATTAAAGAAAGCCTCCTTCTGTAGCCAAATTGATTTCCACAAAGAGAAGGGGGGGAAGAACATTTTGCATTCTAGGCACATTTTCATCATGTTTGCATTCTGAGTATTTTCTTCACCAACAATATTGATACAGCCCTGAAAGCAGGCCACAGTCCAAGATCATTCCACATTGCAAGAAAGGGGTCTACCTGTGTTTCTACAGACAATCATCATCTATTTTATTGACCACTTCCATAATTTTTGTGTTCCATGTGTGGCTTCTTTCAGCCTGAAAAATGCATCATACTTAATGTCTAGAGACTTGTTTGCAGCGTGGTGCTGCAAGGTTTACTGTGCTGGCAGTAAGATAGGGGCAGCTTAGTCCCCTCACACAGCATAAACCAGGGAAATTTATATTCCCCTCATAATACACATGCTAAAACCTTACAAACACGTTTTGAAATGTTTTTTGTGCTAATGCCAGTGAAAATTCTCAGGGGCACAGCAGGATCACACCCTCCCGCACCCCAAAATTTTATGACTCTGTGTCCAATTTTCTTCTTGTACTAAGCACAGCAGTAGATGTGCCAAGTCCACAACATACATACACTCTGCCTACACATTAGTCCTGGGTCAACCAGGATCCACCTCAACCAAAAAGCTTTAGGTCTGCCTCATAAGGGTGAGGGTGCTAAGGACTCTTCAAGCACTCTTAAGGGGCTAAATCAGAGATGCCTAGTATCTACATTGCATCCCACCATGTTTTAGTGGAAGAAAAGAGAAATTTTCTGATGCTTATCTCACCTCAAGTAGAAAAGCAGTTCTTTTCTGCCAGTGCTGAAGCTATCAGTGGGATTGCTTGGAGGTCTGCTCATGTTGGAGCCCTCCAATTTGTGGAGTTGCCTTGAAAGAGCATTCAGGAGAGGAGTGTAAAACATGAACAATAGAGAAGATTCTTCTTAGATTACGAAAAAGAAACCTCTCCAGAGATTCCTTCCAACCCGGACAATTCTGTTATTCTGTGAAATATGAATTTTTAAATTACTTTAGGGTCAGCTTACAGAATAAGTTGCTTTGCAAAGCAATCATTGTGCTGATACTATGCAAATCTGTAAAACTGTTTCATCAGTCTAGGCTGATGCACCCTCTTCTGCTGCCTGGCCAAGATTTCAGAGAATATATATGAAAGAGTCAAACAGAACTTGGATGTTTCCTTGTGAGATAGGAGAGAAGCTGTAATTAATGTAATTAGCTAATAAGCATTTTTAAGCCATGTAATACCATAGAAAAAGACATCTCAAGGTCCTTCCCTGTTTAATGTATTGCACATTCACTGGACAATGCAGTTTTTCCCAAAGCTGGTTAATAAGTTTCGCAGGCTCTTCAGAAAGGTGCTGAAAATTTTATTGCCCTCAGTGGATTGAGACAAAACTAAGAAGGAACTTTCATTCAAGGCATCTATCATTAGACTTTTCCCCTATTCTTATGCGCTTGTATTATGGTACAGCACTTTGACACCAGGGAATAGCAGGAGTGGGCAGCTCCACAAGCGAAGGTAAGCTGGGAGCTGAGACTGACACCAAGACCTCAGATGAAAGGGTACAGTCCCACAGATGCATACAAGAACAGCAGAACTGGTCAAGGTCATCTACAGGCCACCAGTCACGAGACAGCCTTCAGCAATGTGAAAGGTGTGAGGTCTGGCTGGGAAGTTAAATGAGCAAGACAAGGTCAGGACTGGCACAGCACAAGGCTAAGTGTAGCATAGATATAGTGTAGCAAATATACGGGCCAAGGGCAGGGGCCTGAGCTTGAATGCAACCCTTGAACCGCCGGGTGATGCACGTATGCATGGAGGCCCAGCTTTTCACACCATTTTTTCATATGGCATAGGTGTTTTCACAGCAGGCAAATAAAAAGTTACATAGTTCTGGCAGATCAAAAGTGACCTGCACACAGGAAGCCAAGCCTCTAGGAAGGGGTGAGAAAAGAGGTCACAGAGGAAGATTATGAAGAAGGACGGTTGTAGACTTGTCACTATAATCAGAGCCTGTTGGTGAAATCAGGGCCCTGACACTTGATAAAAAAGTACAACTTCCTTAAAAGGCGTCTTTTCTAATTGCCAGTCACTTTGGCTTTGTTTTTTCAATTGTTTATACATAGCGTATTACAACATTACTGTGTACTTTCATTGGTCCATAAAGTTTCTATTTAACTCCACAGGAGTCATATGCACAGATCAATGATAATAAATAAAAAAACAAACAAGCAGACAAACCCAAACAACCACATAATGTTGGGGCTTTTTTTGAAGGGGAATTATGAAATGTACAATATAGGGCCTCATCTATCTCCTGGGAGGTGATATGGCTGTCAACTCTAAATAACTTCACAGAGAACACTGTACCTCACAGAAGGCCATTGTGTAAGAAACTCAGGGGCTGGATTGGTGACCCACTTCATGATTCAGTTTAACAGCTCAAATTTAACTCTGTGGGGGAAGAAACTTTGCTAATATTGCTTGAACTATTTATTAGTTCTTTTAAAAAATGTCATTACTTTCCACTATGTTTAACAGGGGAGCTTTTCCACAGTAAATATTTTTTTTTTTTTTTTGCAATATTATTGTATGGAACAATAAAACACCAGAAAAAAATTATACAACTGTTTCTTAGTATCATTGATTTGAATATGGTATGCTTTATAGCTTGGATTTCTCAGTATGTCAACTAATTAGCTTCACAAATTACTAAGAAAATTCTACTGCTTCCAATTGACTGTTATGAACATCTAAAATAGTTTCTGCATCATCTAAAAATGAAATATGACCTTTTAAATGTTTAACTTTACTTCCTTTTTCTGTGAGTCATGATAATCTGGTTTATGTTCTATATTATGTTCCTGTTGAAGCACTGTTCAGGTGCTTAAGATAAGCCAAATGCTTAAAAACGTGTTCAGTTTGTTTGTAAAATATGTATTCAGATTATAAGTATTTCACATAAGCACAGAGATTAAGTTTCTTCACTGAGGAATCTGTCCACCCCAGAGATAAAGCATTTTCACTTTTTCTGTCTTAAGCCTAAATACCACAGTAATTTCAACTCCTAAACTAGGCAGTTTGAATGCACCCCTGAGTCAATTATGCAAAGCCAACATTTCAAAATCAGGGTAAGTGGCTACACAAATGTCTCCTTCCTCGTCTCCC
This sequence comes from Brotogeris chrysoptera, assembly GCA_030323915.1. Classification (NCBI taxonomy): domain Eukaryota; kingdom Metazoa; phylum Chordata; class Aves; order Psittaciformes; family Psittacidae; genus Brotogeris; species Brotogeris chrysoptera. Next base: position 7,276 of record JARCZZ010019339.1, on the reverse strand, counting down.
CAGCACACTCACAGAAACACACGTATGACCTTGGATGCACAGAGACACAGACACACACACACACTCCAAAGCCATCAAAGCCAGCTGAAAGTCTTCTGCTTACTTCAGCTGGCTTTGGATCTAAACATTTGCATTTGCATAACAGTTCTGCTCCGTTCTGAAATCTAATAGGTCACATCTGCTCAAATATACAAGATGCAGCACAGTCCTATTACAGTCACTGATAGTAGGAGGCACTTCAGCCTTTTCAGGAGTTTTCAGCAAACACAGCTCACTTTAAAAGAAATAACTCACTTGTAGAATGTAGTGAAAGAGGTCACCCAAAAGATCACTTACCCTGGCCTCTTGCCCATTCCCAGTGGACTGTTCTGTAACTTAAAAACTTGAGATGATGGAGATTCCAGAGCTGCCCAAGGCAAAATGATCAAGGCTTTACTGCCTCTACAGGTGGGAAGGTTTTCTTATAGTCTGTTTCACTCTAACCTAAGCACTTTTTTTTTTTTTTCCTTTGGAAAAGAACAGAGCAGTACTTTCTCTTCCTGGCAACCTCATATAGGTTGTGATGTTTTCTCTCAGGTTTTTTTTTCCCCTCAATGAAATATGTCAGTTCTTAGAGCCTTTCTAATCAGCTGTGTTTTCTGCATCTTTGATCCGCTTTGTTACTCTCTTCTGTACATTCAATTGTTTTGCCTTTTCATCAAACATTGTGTGTTAAATTAGACATTGCCCTGATTCCTGATTTCAGAAGAGTGGGAGGATTAAACTATTAAAATACTCTCTAGACACAGACATATTTCTTTTTTTATTTTACTTGCACAGGAGTAGGAACATTGAAGGTTATATTTCTCTAGGACACTAACTGAAAGATTCTAAGTTAGTCAACAATATACAGCAAAATACCACTTATTAAGCTAGGTCTGGTTTGGCATCATACAACGCTAGTAACCCAGTACAGGCTGCCCTTGGTTGTCCTTCAGGAGTTAATTTATTTTGCATATGCTCGTGTGTCAGCCAGATGAGTTTGAAATCTGTGTAGTTTGCTATTTTTCATATTAGTCTTGAATTAAAATACCTACTACCTTGTGACAGAGAAGAGAAAGTGGGAAAGAATAGATCTTTTCTTAGCACTAAATATTAAAAAAATGATCTTGCTTTCATATGTTGCAGGGGTGACTCAGAAGCTGACAAAGGTGTTTGAGAAATATGATCAAACAATATTTTAATGATCTATTAATTTAATGAGATTCCAAAAAGAAGCTGCAAGATGAAAGATTAGCTGAAAAGAGCAGCAGTTGTGGTTGGTAGTGAATACAAAACGAAATACCGTATGTGGCTATAACTTCATAGAGTCATAAAAATATACACATTCTGTTTGCATGAGCTTTTAACATAATTTCCTTGGGAGGTAGTGAGGAATTTGCTTTTCCGAAAGAAAGCTTTGATAATTTTATGTTCCGACTCTTCTTTTATGCAACAACTTCCTTTTATTTACCCCAAAGAAAAAAGGAACAGTTAAAACAATGATTCTAGTCCTCAAGCATATAAAGCATACTGTGCATTCATGAAAGGACACAAAACTGGTAAAAGGAAAAATGTACAAGTCACGAGCTAGCTGGAGGCCTCTTCCCTTCATTAATATGACTTACTTGTCATGGAAAGCAGTGCTTATAGTACATACGTTTATGGCAGTGTTTGATATGTTAGCTCATGGACACCAAGATAACATATCTAGAAACACCTTCATAGAATTTAATGTGACCTTTATAGTTTCTGGCAGCAATTTCGCAGGAAATCTGTAAACATAAGTGCAGATAAAGAAACAGACTTGTATGCTGTCTGCATTAGCAAATACTCAGATAATTTTTTATATAAATTCTGTGACACTATCCACAGAAGTAGCATCCTACAACCAGGTTGCTATTGTAATTTGCATTTCAGCTGTCAAACCATGGTTTAATATACATGGAAGCATTAGAACCAGATCTTGCAATGACTTAGATATGTAAAGATGGGACTATCTGCATGTGCAACATTGCACTGTGAGTGCTAAGAATCTCAGTCATATGATTGGTGATGTGTCTTATATAACAAAACTTCTATAACAAGGTTTCTTTTGTCAGTTTAAGGAACAAAAATACTATGTAAACAATTTTATTTCAAGAGGAAAACAATGGCAGACTGGTTTTTGAAGCACCAGTGAAGTCTAATATTGCAGCTCATTTTCAGTCTTTGCATGTATTTCTAAAGTAATTTTTACAAAGTTGATTAAAAGCCTACATCAAATTATGTTTAAAGCAGAAATCAGGTGGTTTTGAGGAAAATGTTTTGCTTGAAAACACACCTGCTTTCCGTAATTTGAGATAAGTTCTTATTTACATAGTTTTGTTATTTTTTTTCTAATTAACTTTTAAAAAAATCCTCTTGAATATCTTTTTCTGAGGAAAAAAAGTCTACCAAAAAGTATATTGGTTCCATACAAAAAAAAAGGCATATATCTTTATAACTCATTCCAGAAATTATTTTACCTTGTAGAGAAGGAACTGTTTGCTGCAGTTTTGTCTTTCTTTGTGTGTGAACATATTTTTTCAGTGGACCTTATGCCTTTTTAAAATTGTTTTAAGGGGACCAAAATCAAATACGCTAAGTTGTGACTGAAAATGGTAAAATCAGGGGCATCAACAGCTCTTTTAAAAATATTTCCTTATGTAAGAGATGAATCAGTATGTCCCTGCAACATAAGCTTGCAATGCTATTACAATCAAAACTTGTTATTAACCTTATAAATATTCAGGGTTTATTTATCATAAATCCTAAATATTTAATCCAAGACTATTTTCCCTTATGTTCTTATCCCATTCTTCAGTTTTGCCTTCACACTTTGTATATACCATAGTTAGTATAGGATTGACCAAAACATATATTAACATAATGGCAGGTGGTGCTGGATTCACCCTTCATTTGTGGAGCAGAAGCTCCCATGCACCATTGTTAAATAAGGGTAAAATATTTGAAAACCTGTTAATTTGCAGGAGGGAGGTACATAAATATGCTGAACACAGAAATCACCCAGATGATTTGGGAAAGTTTACAGAACCATTAATTAAAGTGCCATCTGCCTTGTACAGACATAAAAGAATTTGTTGGACAGAATATACACAGAAGCATTATGCAATAAGCTTCCCTTTCTCCTGACACCCAGCACAAGTACCGCAGTGCTTCTTTTCCTCCCAGCTGTTCTAGTGTCCTGGCTATGATCCTTCTTGAGCTGCATCCCTACCCTTGTATCCTCAGAAATGACCTGTCAGTAATTTCTCTCTTTCATGCCACACTTGTCACTTTAACACCATGGGTAGCACAAAGGCAGCTGCCTCAATAATATTTTCTCTCAGAGGTAAGAGTTCGTTTTTCTAGTAGCTACTTCCATGGAACTCTCTCCAGGAATAATTTCACATGGGTAGTCAAACATTTCATGAGTTTCACATGGTTTTATTCATGGAAGAACTATGGTATCCAGGTAGAAAATACTGCAGCATGATCTCTGTTGCAATCTGCTGACTTCTGCCAGAACTTGTACTGGGATTTCTCCCAATACATTTTCTTTCCCAATGACATTGACCAGTAATGACTTACAATTACGTGGGACAATGTTAGCCTGAACTTTGCTTAACAAAGAAACATTTTTGCAGCTACTAGCAAATATTTAATTGCTTATTGATACTGTCAACAAATAAATAAATAAATATTCAGCACAAATTGTACACATGACCTTGCATAGGTACTCTGGACTTCAGGTGACTTCTCTTAGGAACTGTAGTACTTGAAAAACATCAACCCAAGTAGTCCTAGATCATGCAAATGACAAAACGTATCATCAGTTATTTTTCTTTCAGAAATTGAAAGGGAGGGGCTGTTAAGGGAAAGAAATTGCATTCCATCTACAGAGGGACATTTAAAACACGTTTTCATAGAGGATTATATTTCTGTGATTATGATTATTCTTTGCATTTTAGTTGGAATAGATTCTTAATTCTACTAATTGCTGCAAAAAAGATAAAATTAACATAAATCTGTTCACTTTTTTTATTTGATGTATGAGTTCATAAATACTAATTTATATTATTAATAAAAATTATACCAGTAATATAGTAAGAAAATATTTGAATAAATTATTAATTTAAGGAATATATTCCATAACCTAAATTACAATATGATATGCATAATCTTTATATTTTTTAAATATTTTTATGGTTTAAAAGAAAGAATAATCTGTTCTGGTTATCTAGTATGAGTAAATCTGCTGAAATCAATAGCATGTGACGTTATAGACGTATTAAAGTATTATGCTGAACCATGGCCTCAGAGAAGCAATGAATTATGGCGTTTCTGAATTCCATTTCCTGCACTTAAAATCTGAATATTAAAATAATTTTGTCACAGAGAAGAAGTTATTCCAGAGTAAAAATTGCCAACGTTAAAAATACCCCAAACATTTATGGAAAATAGTTTAGTAGAAGTAGAATTAATTATAGAATCATAGAATCATAGAAGGGTTAGGGTTGGAAAGGACCTTAAGATCATCAAGTTCCAACCCCCCTGCCAATTATGTTTAAAATCTATTAATTTTGATTTGCTGTCTATGTTTGAGTTCAAAATTGGAAAGTTTTGAAATGCAGAGCTATAGCTCAATAAAATATCTGCAGTTTTAAATCAAGTGAACTAATACTTTTCCAAAGCAGATTTTTTTTAACATCTCAACAAGGATTAAAGTATTAGTACTGGTATTGTTATAACTCTATTATAGGAATCTGTAAGGAATTTCACTTTGAATTGTAGTACATGCTGGTATTAACATATCATTGAAAATGAAGAATGGCTTTATTCAGCTAATGCTACAATCACTTTAACTGTTTTTAATGTGAGATAGCCTGAAAGATAAAAAGGCACTAGACATTAAAACACAACCGTAAGAAAAGTTGCTGCTGAGGCCATTATTTAAGTATTTCTTTTTCATTCATCCATTTTTTCCACAAGTACTTATATCTTTGTATGAATTTATATCATATGACCTTTAGAATAAGTTAGACTCTTTAAAGCATTTACTAGTACTATTTTCATAGGCATCCACCTGTAAAACTAGGTATCATCTTACTCACTAAAAGCATAGGGCAAAAAAAAAAAGCAATAAAAATTTCTAAAGTAGTAAGCTAAAAATGGTTTTCTGTTCCTATAAAGTAACTCCTCTGTACATTTTATTTAAAATGTCATGACTTCAAAGTTTGATAGCTGACAGCCCTGCAGGGTTAGAAGTAAGGTCTGTGTCTTGAATTGGAAAGTTGAGAATTTTTCCCTTTACAAGTTGTTGCCTCTAGCCCTGCAGGACTACTAGGTATTGGACTTAAACACAGTGGCATTTTTAAATACAGAATAGATGTTACTGATTTGGGATTAAAACTGGACCATTCTAAGGGTCAGAGGTATAATTCTATTTAGAGAAAGGCAACACTGTGAAGAAAGGAAGCATATCTATGTGCTCAACAGTTAACACGCACAGAATAACAAGTGTGAAGCTATTGTTAGGGTAAACATAAAAAGCAGACCTTATGAAGTGTATAAAAATCAGATGAGAAACAATAACAAGTATCAGCATTGGAACACATTATCTATGTAAACTATATACATGCACGCATACATGTTCTAGCTTGATAGAATATTATGAAGTATTTCAGGATGTGAGTACACTTGTAAAATCACAATTATATGATATAAAATTGCGAAATAAGAAATTATCTTTCATCTGAGATAAAATGTTAATGCAAAGCAATAAAGATTTAATTCAGTTCAATATCCACAGCTGATAAATGTAGGAAGTCATTAGTAACTCAACATTATAGTGAGACTTAGCTAAGACATTGCTATCTCAGCACTATGTTTTGGGTTTAATATGCATATAGTATCATAGAATCATTTAGGTTGGAAAGGACTTTTAAGATCATCAAATGCAGATCTTAACCTAACACTCCTAAGTCCCACTAAACCATGTCCCTCAGCAACACATGTATATGTCTTTTAAATGCCTCCAGGGATGGTGACTCCACCACTTCCCTTTGCCTGACCACCCTTTTAGTGAAGAAATATCTAAAGCTCCCCTGGCAGCAGTTATGTCCCTCTCCTCTTGTAACAAGTATCACTTGTTACTTAGGCAAAGAAACTGAACCCCACCTTGGTACAACCTCCTTTCAGGTAGATGTAGAGAGCAATAAGGTCTCCCCTGAGCCTCCTTCTCTCCAGGCTGAGCAACCCCAGTTCTGTCAGCTGCAACTCATAAGACTTGTTCTTCATACCCTTCACCAATTTATCACCCTTCTTTGGACACACTCCAGCACCTCAATGTCTCTCTTGTACTGAGAGGCCCAAAACTGAACACAGGATTGGAGGTGCAGCCTCATCAGTGCCGAGTACAGGGGAATGATCACTCCTCTAGTGCTGATGGCCACACTACTGCTGATAAAGGTCAGGATGCCATTGGCCTTCTTGGACACACTGCTGGCTCGTGTTCAGCTGGCCGTTGCACACCCTGCAGACTGACACCTGGGTGGCAGCATGTTCCCACCAGAATTCTGTTTGGGCAGCTGCATCCCTTGTGCTGGGTGCAGAGTTCAGAAAGGCCATGGCTTTTGGCCAGGTGGATACCATTGCTCACTGGTTGAGCTGGCAGAATTACAGCGCCCTTCCTGCATGCGCTTCTGTGCAAACTGCTGCACAAACTGCTGCACCATGGTCTGCTCACTAGCATTCTCTATGGGCTTCTTGTATATACTAAGGGGAAATCCTGCCTGACCAATTTGGTGGCCTTCTATGATGGGGCTACGGAAATGATGGATAGGGGTAGAGCAGTTGATGTCATCTAACTGGATTTGTGCAAAGCTTTCAACACTGTCCCACATGACATCCTTGTCTCTAAATTGGAGAGACATCAGTTTGATAGTTGGACCACTTGGTGGATAAAGAACTGGCTGGGTGGCCGCACGCAAAGAGTTGTGCTCAATGGCTCAATGGCTGGAGACCAGTAACGAGTGGTGTCCCTCAGGGACTGGTGTTGGGACTGGTCTTGTTCAACATCTTTGTCAGCAACAGGGACAGTGGGATTGGGTGCATCCTCAGCAAGTTTACCAATGACACCAAGCTGTGTGGTTCGGTTGATACGTTGGAGGGAAGGGATGCCATCCAGAGGGACCTTGACATGCTTGTCAGGTGGGCTGATGCCAACCTGATGAAG
>JARCZZ010019338.1:0-30039 GCA_030323915.1 Brotogeris chrysoptera | reverse complement strand
GGGGGGGAGGAGATGGGGGGAACCCACAAAACAAATGTCAGGTAGAGGATCATTTCCAGAACTTTTTTATCAGGCTTTTTAAAAAGAATTACCTGATAAAAATTTAGTAAGATTAATTCCTCAGTAAGCTTTCTTAATAAATTATTTTATTTTGCTTACTATGTACACAGGATTTAACTGACTGATGCTGAATTGTATTTATTTAGTTCCTTTTCAAAACACATTATGTGTATTAAATCATAATGGCATTTAATCAAAAGCCATTAAAAGTATGAAGTGAAGGACTACATTATATAATTGTGATAACTGAAAAAAAATGAAACATGATCCAAGCCAACATGACCTCAGTGAGCATGGGAGTAGCTACTTTTTTCTAGCCTGTTTTGTAACCAATATGCATACGAAACAGAAATTTAAATAAAAACCAATAATTTGCCCTTACCAAAGATAAAAATGCTTATTTGAAACAACACTGAAAGATTATTTTCTCTCTTTCAAAAGAGATGAATAAGACTGACAGATACAGTAGTGAACAGCGTAAGGTAAGAAAGTTCTGCTTTCAATGTCTCCCAACTCAAGGCAAAAATATACTTCGCCCAACTCATAAAAAATTTACTTGTGAGATGGTTTGGTTTTTTACTTCTGCACATGTATGCATATATTTGCTTTTGCCTTAATTTCTACAACATGAAAGTGTTCATACACAAGAGCATTCTACATTTTTATGTCCTAGAAACATAAACATAGCACTACCAGCTCTAGCTGAGATTCTGTGCCATAATTTTCATGTATGTACTAACAAAAGGTTCCAGAAAGCCTCAGTAGAGTCTATTAAAATGAAATAATTTTGCTGAGTATTTCTATTATATCATTAAAATTCCAAATATGCTCTGTTTAAAGGTGTGACTGACTTCAAATGCTGAGTAATTCCCTCAGTAATACCTCTTCAAACTTGAAGATTTTACTTAGCTGTTAAAACACTTAATTGTGATTCTAATCAACAGAAAACTTACTCTTCGAATTCTCCTCTATTTACATGATAGTTTATTCGCTCTCACTAAATCATTCTATATGCAGGTGTCATAAAAGTAGAATGTGCCATCAAAATAAGATAAGATTAAAATAAGAATGAACTAATTTTGGAATAAGAGCATTAGGCATGGACATAATCAAAGGTATTTCATCTGCAAAAACACCATATGTAATCAAGCCCTTGAAATTTGATTGTCTGGTCTGCTGGGATCTATTTGACCACAGTCTACTGTTGCTACTAACTCATGTGATTCCTATTTGATTTACACTATTTCTTCTAGGTTTGGTAGTATACAGTTTTAATTTTTATCTCTGCTTACTCTTTCGTCTATTAACATCCATGTATGAAAGGTACAAACTTTAGCTATGCATTATAAACACAGTAAAATGAGGAAATCATGAAAACATGGAAACAATTCATATATGATATAATGCCAACATACCTAAGAAAACAGCTTTGAAGAATCTTAGTGGTAAACAATAAGGTCAGATAAATATAAGTGACAGAAACAAAGTGTAGGAGCAAAATAGGCAAAAGGAGTCAAAAGAGTCAGGGGAGCCAGCAGAAGAAAAAGTGGAAAGAGATCTGAGCAAGATATTGCAATTATCCTAAACTAAATTTTCGGAAAACTAAATTCCCCTTAATCTGATCATGATACTCAGCCCAAACCTGCTAGGTAAGAACGCTAGTACCTGTTCTGTGCAATGACTCAGTCTTCTGCCTTTGTCAAATACACAACTTCATAGTTACAGCTGTTCTCAGGAATGATGAATGTCATGACCATAAGTGGTCCAAATTAATGACTAATGCTCTAATATTCAGTTTTGCTAAATGTGCGATTGCTTGGGTACCCAAATGAGTTTAATTCTAGAGGTACATTCCTACTGAAGATAATTGGCAGTGTGATACTCCAACAAGGCAGAAGGCACTAGACATTACTGCTGTAACTAACCATAGTAGAACCTACAACCTTATATAGGTAAAGTGCCTCATTTTAGTTTAAATACAAATCTGCCTGTGAAATCATGTTTTGTGGCATGTGTTACAACTATTTGTTGTTGAGCATTTCAACATAATCAAATATTATTTGACCTTACAGCTCTTATTAGCAGCATATTCAAAATTCAAGAAATCTTTCCAACAAAAATGAGCTCTCACAGTACTTCTGTTGGAGCTCATTACTTCAGGTACAGCATTACCTCTCAGTCTCCCAGGCAAAGTGGCAAGACAGCTCATGTTCTTGCAGTGATTTTCATGCCTCCAGAGATGAAGGCTTATTCTGATGCTGCAGCACCTATCTGGAACCACCCATATATTGCTAACCAATTTACACACATACACGCTTCTTTCTACGTTTCATCTATTATGACTGACTGGAAATCAAACTATGTCCAGATTATCCTGCCACTGGATATGACACATAGATAAATTGAGGTAAGCCAAAGTATAAAAATCAAAGTTTCTTTAGTTTCATGTAATCCAACCTGCTTGCTGTATACAGGGATGTGTTGCTACAGGTATCCTGCCACATCACCCTTATAACCAGGAGTTAGAGTCCTGTTCACATCAACAAGTCACTATTCCTGTGACTGTGGAAATAAGTGACTACAACTTCCCCTAGTAAAATCCAGCTGGCATTACAGCTTAAGAGTGGGAGACATACTGAAAACAAAGCTGCTGAAGATGTGTGGCTTGCAAACAAGCAGGATGCTGTAAAAGACAGTCACCACTAAGAAGACTGTTTGCTATTTAGAATGACGAGAACAAAACAATACACGGTAAAAAGTTCTCCAAAAAGAGATTTTGCTGTTAGAGAATTCAAACTCTTTCACTAAACATATTCTGTTACTTTTACTAATTTATAACCAAATAGCTATTGCTAATAAAACTGACATATAAAATCTTGATAGCAAAAGGCAGTTCAGCTAGGGCCTGAAAAAGCTGAACCAGAAAATTTCTTGGGTCTAGATAGTTACAGCATAAACATTTTCCAATAAGAAAACAAAGCAACCCAAATATTAAAAATAATCCCCAGGAGGTCATCTGTCCAAATCTCCGCTCAAGCTGGCTTGCCTGGAGCAGGTTGCTCAGTACCATGTCCAGTGAGCTTTAGAGTGTGTCCAAGGGTGGGGTGTCTCCAGCTTCTCTGGGCAACCTGTGCCAGTGTTCAGCCACACTCATAGTATGGAAGTTTTCCCTTGTGCTCTGATAAAACCTCCAATGAATAGAAAAACTAATGGTATGGCAATGCATTTGCTTAGATTGACTTGAATTATTTGCTCCAAACCAAAAAGACACTGGAAGTTAAATTCATTTACAAATTACCAAGAATTAGGGAATATTCTCCAGGAGATCCAAGCATGATGGCCAGAGCAGATGATAATCTATGTTTATGGTATTTACTAAAGCTTCCTTACCTGTATTCTACAGTCATGAAATCTAATTAACTATACACAATCTAAAGTTTATTTAATATTAAAATGAAACAGAATTTTTCCTTCAGTAAGATTTCTTTCTGGTAAAATTCCCAAACCAAGCTCAGGCTACCCCATTACACCCAGATATTAAAAGTCCATAACTAAGACACCTTGTAAAGCCTCACCTGGCATTTGAGCAACTGCAAACTGATCTTGAAGAACAGTAGTAATTAGAAGCACAAGGATTGTTTAGGCAGACATCAGGCTGTTGTGATTAATAGAACCGTGCAGAATGTAGCACACACTGTCACTGCATAGATCTTCCCTTCACTTTTCAATTTGTTATATAGCCACAGTTGCTAAGTTTCACATTTGCTTAAACTGAATGCTAAAAATATTGCATGCTTATTAAAGGTATCTCTCCCAATGCCTCAGCCCCACACATGCAACATAATAAAGCATTCTTTCTGATCATATACAGCATAAGTCACTTTTTCCTTCTAGTTCTAGAAATGAGGCATAACTGAGAAGAAAAGTTATCTTCATTCTTTTACATTTAAAAAAATGTATATATATAGACAATACACCTGTTGTGCTAGGGCAAGGGCAATGATTTTAAACAAAGAGAGGGGAGATTCAAGCTAGATGCAAGTAGGATATTTTTTTACAATCAGACTGGTGAAACACTGGCACAGGTTGCCCAGAGAGGTGGTAGATGCCCCATCCCTGGAAACATTCAAGGCCAGGCTAGATGTGGTTCTGGGTAACCTGATCTACTTGGAGATGTCCCTGCTCATTGCAGGGGGTTTGGACTAGCTGACCACCAACGGTCCCTTCCCACTTAAACTGTTTTATGATTCTATGAAGGCTCTTGGAATACTATCTCAGCTTTCCACTCCAAAAAAAAAAAAAAAAAAAAAAAAAAAAAAAAAAAAAAAAAGAAAGAAAGAAGGAAAAAAAAAAAGAAAATAGTACTGGTCTGCTACTGTAGCTGCTACTTTCATGGCATGTTTCTGACACAGAACACTTAAAAAAAAAAAAAGTGCAGCTCATGCATGCTCAGTAAAGCTGCAGGATGAAGAATAGTACAGGTGAGATAAAATGTAGTTACCTTGTGAACAGTGACGGCTGGCAGTTTTGCAGACTGATATATTTAACCCACTGACAGCAGTGAGAGTTTTTCCATTGACTGCACAAAAGAAGGCTTCACTAACACTAGTAATGTGAATAAACACTTTGAAATCTGCGTTACTTGCTGAAAAGTCAGTCTGTCCCTGTAAGAAACACTACACACTAAAATACACATGCAGGTGAGATGACATCAGCCTACACTTTATATCTGTATACCTGTAGTTCATAAGATAATTTACATATTTCAAGGACATAGATTCCATATCCAATAATCTTGATTAGAAGAACTAAAGTTATTTGAAACTGTGGTATAAATTATATCCCAACCTATTAATTATATCAAAAATGAACTTGGAATTACTGATATATTCAGTGTCCTCTTTGACATTTAGATAAATTTGACTGCACTGCATTATCAAGCATTGTAATACTCTGTTGAGTCATAAATCTGTATCTGTTTATGTATTTACTGACTTATGTGCTAGATAAAACAAAGTGCTTATTGCTTCCAACACCACTACATACAAAACATACTCTGAGGAGAATTTACAGTGCATTTACAGTGCACTGCATCTAGCAAGTAAGAAACCCCAAAGGAGAAATAAAAGATACCCAGAAATCATTCTGATTGCTATACAAGAACCAAAGGTTATTTTCTTGTGGACAATACTTAACAGTATCTTATACAGACAACATATTCCCCTATAAATTCTTTCAACAAGAAAAAAGTGATAATTTATATGCAAGATTTGAAAGTCATTCTACATTGGAGAAAAAAAACCCAAACAAACAATAACCAAATAACCCACACAGAATTCTGTTCCAACAATACACTTGTAAAATTGTGGTGTTTTTTTTTGTTTGTTTGTTTGTTTGGGTTTTTTTTAATCTGTAATAAGAGGTTATCAGTCCCCATGGAATTTTTTACTAGCAGAGGTAGAAACAACTTGGGGAGGGGGGAGGGGAGGAAGTTGGGAGAGAGAGAACAAGGCATACAATTGGCAGGACAGTTAAGACTGCAGCAAAAATAAAAGATGACCATGACCTCATGCAGACAGAGCAGACAGTGCAAAGTTCTAAAAAGACAATATATTCAACAGAAACCCAAGTACAATAAATTGCATAATATTGGAAAGTTACGACACAAGTGACATGTATGAATTATTTTTTTATTTGGATCCCTTGCAACAGGGAGCCAGGAGGCAGAATAAAACCACAAACATTCCACTAGACTCAAAATTTATCTTTGCTGGCATAATTAGTTACTGAATGTCAATGAACACCATTATGCTTCCTTTCTGATTCTCCTTAGCATGCAAAACAGAAGGAATTGTTACAGTGCAACTTTCTAGCTGAAGACCTAAAAATTGACAAGTTGAGTAGTAGACCAAGTATACAAGGGCTTTACTTAACAGTTCTACTGGAATTAATGGAGATACGTCCTGACACAGCAGAGCTCCAAAAAGCATACAGCTATTTCACAGATGCTGACATTAGACTTGTTATTCATTTGAGCAATTGTCTACCTGTAAAAGATTCACTATCAGGCCTAGTTTATATATCTCAGAATGATTAACTCACAGGAATTTCACACGTATATTCTAAGGGATTTTGGTTTACATTCTTAAAGAAGAGAGTAAAAATGTCATGCCTATATTTCTGCCAGTTTATTGTTGGAAAAGAGGCTGTGGGAACTGGTAGAGTCCCATGATGGAATTAAAGAAACATGTAAGATTGGAAAGAGTTCTTTGGTCGCCCAGACTGCACCTGTGTATTTGTTTTGACATTGTAGCACACAAGTTCCTCCAAAAAACTCAGTGAACTTCACCTAAAACTACATAGCTTGTTTTTTTTCCTCTCATTATTCTAGAATTGTTCTCAAAAGACACAGCAGAGAGAATCAAGTGAATAAAGCACAATCATGGCAAATAAACATACACAATTTTTTTTTTTTTTTTTAATGAACATTTGCAGAAGATTTGGACCCACAGCCAACTCTCCATACACACACATACATGTGTGCATATATATGCATATATACCCTGCTGTCCTGGGTTTAGCAGCAGTGGTCATTTTAGGTAGGGTACACAGATTGTACCCTACAAATAGTTGTAACATGGAGCTATCTTTTTCTACAGTTTGAAGCAACCTGAATGCAAGAAGCAACCTGGTTTGCATTCCACACCCTATTTCCCAAATGTAAACTACATGCCTGTTTTCTGGTTACGCTCTCCTACCCTTCATCTTAAAAAAAAAACCCAACCTCTGGTTACACAAATTAGTACCTTTCCTTATGTAGGTAGGAATATTTTGTCCAGTGTTCTACTTCTTTCACTTCATTAAAGCTCACGTCTTTTCTGATGCTACATGTCTTTCCCTTTCTCTTACCCTTATGATAATTCTTATCTCCCCCCACCTCCCCATTTTTCTCTTTCACACAGGTTCTTGGGCAATCTTAAGTAATAATGGAATTTGTGCAGCCATTTACATTTCATTTTTAATTGTTTCTAGTCATTAGCAGGAATATATTTTTCTCCTCTCTGTCTTTAAAAACAGTAAGAGGTTTCCTTCCTCTTTTACAGGCTCAAATGCAAATTCCTCTCTTTTCTTTTGTGGATTTGCCAGCTGTTACTGTTTGCCTTTTTAAGGCTTTTGCCTAGGTCAAGCCTGACACTTCCAACTGACAACAGTAAACAAAAGATCAGTAAATATTTCTCATTCTTTCAGCAACTCTTCAGCCTATTTATATCACAGAAATGCTGTTCATACAGCTTTTAAACCTTAACTTACAACCAAACTGAGTATGATCAAAGTCACTTCTGGAAAGAGAGGACTTGCTGCTAATACCTCAAGGGCAAAGCCCTGGCACCTGCAGTAAAGAAACTACTGGGCTGATTAATCAAGGCCATCTGCATATGCATGGCCACCGATGTTTTGGCAGTAAGAATACATAAAAGTAATAGTAATAGGAAACAAACAACAAAAAAATCCAAGAAACAGTCGCAGCACTGCATGCCACATGGAAAGCAGAGAGAACTCCTCCTCTCCTTAGATGAGGATTTTTTACTGACCAGCCTTGATCTCTGGGTGTACACTAAATAGAAAACTCAGATCTGATTATCTCTGTAAGCAGGGAAATATAAAGCTTAACTTAACAACAGAGTTTTACTGATTTTATTAAGTTATGCTACAAGATTATTTATATTTGCAGCAGTCCATTAGAATCATAGAGTCATTTAGGTTGGAAAAGACCCTTAAGATAATTTGAGTTCAACTGTTAACCTAATCCTACCAACCTGTGCTTATAGCTTACTTTTTTTCTGCATTATACAAAAATTACACAAAGATAAGAACAACCAAACCACGTTCTTCTCTTCTTGCTGTACTTGTAAGATATTTTCCTGGGTTCAGCAGTAGCAGCCATTTTTTCTCCTTAGTAGCTGGTGCAGTGCTGTGGTTTTGACTTTCAGCCTGGCAACAGTGCTGAAAACACCAATGTTTTTAGTTGCTGCTCAGTAACGTTTACGCTGACCAAGGACTTTCTGAGCCTCATGCTCTGCCAGGGAGGAGGGGAAGCTGGGAGGAAGCAGAGACAGGACACCTGACCCAAACTAGACAAAGAGGTATTCCATACCACAGCATTTCATGCCTACTATATAAACTGGGGGCAGTCACCCGGAAGGGTTTGATCACTGCTCGGTTGGACTGGGTATCAGTAGACGGGTGGTGAGTGGTTGTATTCTCTTCCCTTGTTATCTCCCTTATTATTATTGGTGGTAGCAGCAGCGGTTTGTGTTACACCTTAGTTACTGGGCTGCTCTTATCTCAACCCACGGGAGTTACATTCTTTCTATTCTCCTCCCCATCCCTCCGGGAGCAGGGGGGGAGAAAGGTGTGGGGAGTGAGAGAGCGACTGCATGAGTTATGGCTGGGCTTAAACCACAATAGATATAAGCCTGACAACTGTTAGGTAATTATGTTCCTTGTCTCACTCTACATTATGGCTGCCTCCTGCTGCTGAGTTGCCCAGTCACTGCAGTGTGGATGATGATTTTCTGTTTGCTTTTACAATGTACAATGCAGGGAAGCATTGACAGAAATCTTAGGAAATGCAATTTCTTTTTCAGCAATGTTTATGGCATATTTGTGTGGCTGAAAACAGACAGAAATGGGATTTTGCTGGTGTTGAAAAGACTGATGTAGAAAATCTCTGAGATACCAACAATAACAAAAATTCCAATTTATAGCAAACACACATGAGAAGATAGGCTGGGATTACAGTCCACCTCAGAAATGTAATTATTATACACTATTGGAAGAAACACTCATTCACTGGCCAGTAACTTCACTCTTTCTTTACAACAGCCACAAGGCAGTTCCACAAACGTGTGCACAAAAGCAACACTCTAAAGTTAATGCAGCAACAAGATCAGGTTATTTCCCACGACATCAACATTAGTCAGCAGAAGAAAAGAAGTAAAAGATTTAGCCTTAAGTGTTTCTTTTCATTACAAGGAAAACACCCCTTACCAAAATAATAAAACCAGCATTCCTATGTATGTGTTGTTTCCTACCAACTGTGAATAAAAAAAATACCCAAACCCACCAACATGATATTATCCAAAAACATATTTTTGAAAATAAACCCAATGTGAGACAAAGGATTGATGGTTTTAAAGTACCTTTGAAAGGATTACCTGGGAAAATATCTGTTGGCACACTACTGTAAATACTGTTAGTTCAATTACTGTGTTAAAATTTGCATGTACGCACAGAACAGTTCACTTAAGTGAGGTTAAATTTACTTTAAATACATTTAAGTATTTAGAAGAGAACTGTACCAGAAAGTTTTCTTATCTTTACTGCTCCAAAAAAGCCCTGTTAGAAGTCTCATGAGGCAAAAGCAGCAGTACGAATATACTAAGGGCTGATACATTTGCTTTTTTCACTGTGACACATCACAGCAGTTGAAATGGTGGATTAAATGAAGCTGAACATCTAAGCCATATCACAATTTAAATTAAGTGGTCAAAGAAACTGATGTAGTATGAGAGATCATTTTTATCATAATATAATCATGGAACGGTTTGGGTTGGAAGGGACAATTTAACACCCTTCTAGTGAAGAGCTCCCTGAAGTAAGCAGGCATATCTTCCACTAGACTGGGTTGCTCAAAGCCCAGTCCAACCTGGTCTTGAACACTTGGGAATCCATGACTTCTTTGGGCAACCACCTCCAGTGTCTCACCACTCTCACAGTAAAGAATTCCTCTCTAATAGCTTACCTAAATCTACCCTCTTTCAATTTAAAACCATTCTCTATGTATCACTACACCCCCTTGTGAAAAGTCCCTCTCCAGATTTCCTGTAGGCCTGCTTTGGATATTGGAAGGCTGCTGTAAGGTCTCCCCCGAAGTTGGGGCTGAGAGAAGCCCCAAATCTTTCAGTCTTTCCTCACAGGAGAGGTGCTCTAGCCCTCTGAGAATTTCTGTGGCCTTTCTCCAGACACCCTCCAACAGCTCCATACCTATTCTGTGCTGAGGACACTAGCACTGAACACCATGCTCCATCTGGGGCTTCACGAGAGCAGAGGGGAAAATCACCTCCCTTAACCTGCTGACCACACTTCTTATGCAGCCCAGAACACAGTTAGCTTTCTGAGCTGTGTGCTCATTACCAGGTTATGTCCATCAGAGGATAAACTCAATTAAACTGTAGGTTTAAAAAAAAAAAACAACACCAGTACCCACATGTCCTTCTCTTCAGGGCTTCTCTCAATCCCTTCATTCTCCAGCCAGTATTGGTAACTGGGGATTGCTCCAACCCAGGTGCAGGACTTCGCACTTGACCTTGTCAAACCTCATATGTTTACATAGGTTCACTTATTGAGCTGATCCAGGTACCTCTAGATGTCCCCCAATCCATCAGGTGTGTATACTGCACCACTCAGCTTGGTGTCATTCAGTTCAGTTTTCTTCAGGCAAAATAAATGTGATAGTCATTGTTTATTACTATATACGGTAACACAAACATCTTTTTCCATATATTGTATATATTTTACTAACCTTTCATCAAAATGTCACAGCCCAGGTTTAAGTGTGCTGCTTTCAGAGATATTCTGAGTTTCTGTCTGGTTGGAATCCCCCTCAGTTTCTAATCAGTTAGTGGGGTTTTCCCCATTGTTGGGTATTTTGTTGTGAAGTTTCAAACATAGCTAGAAGGTCGCTATGGCAGATGACCTAATTTAAATCTTCTCCCAACTAAATAATGTATTATAATTCTTTCTAATCACAGCAGAAGTCAAAGAAAGGAAACTGAAAAATTAGTAGACTGAAACTGCAATCCCTTGAACTGAACTCTCAACATCTTCAATGGAAAGAAGAATTATTCTGTCATTTCTACACCTGCTTTCATCTGCTCTCTGGGGTTCTTCCTGCTGTGATACCCTAAAGGCTGTTTCTCCTCTGAGTATGTAGATCTCTTTTTAAGCTGCCATCCTAAACACTTAACATTCTGTGCACTTGAGTGCACTTATCATTTGCTTTTTGCTGCTGCTATAAATAACATTAAGAGAATGTCAGTGTCTAGATGCCTTATCCACACATATGCAATGCGACCAGCAGGTTTTACAAAACATTTATCAACATAACATTTGGAGTTTTCACTCTGCTTTCCTTTGGAAAAGCAAGTGCTGCTATAAATGCTTTTCTCTAGACAAAGTGGTATTCAATTATTCAAATTAATATAGGCTATAATAGTTGTACTAAATATTCATTTTATTAATGCTGAATGCTGTTAACATCTCAAATAGAGATATTTTAATTTACTGCTTAGACAAAGATTTGTGAGAAAATAAAAACAAGTAAACAAGCAGATAAGGCTAATGTATTAAAACCAAGCTTGCTAAACTGATAAAGTTTTATTTGAAGCTAAAGCTAAATAATTCTTATAGCCTAGATTACACATTGTATAACGCAATCTGACAGCAATGATTTTATATATATATATATATATTTATTTTTTTTTTTTAAGCCTTGCTATTGTTTGTGTTAGTAAAAATGCAAACATGCTTGCTGTGGAGCAGCTGAACGAAACCCTTTCAGAACAAGCAGTTTCTCGTGGGGAGAGAAGGGAATCATTTCACAACGTATATGCTGCAAGCAGGAGAAGGAAAGAAATTTGAAAATGAGTTCAGAAATCCATGGTTCTCTATCCTGCCCTAAATGGAACTGCTATGTACGTGAAATCATATCCCTCCTACCTCTTGAGGTACCATAAACTACTGCAAAATTGAAACGATATGCATGTTTTTCAGTATTGAACTTCAAATAAAAAAGCCCTTTCTTAAGGAAATAATGCATTCTTTAAATTAACTTAGAGAGGAACAAGATTTGATCATCTTTACTCAGATGTCAATACCTTTATAATGCCTAAGGACAGGCCCTTCTGAAGTCAACCAATCACTGCTGAGTCCCTGTAACAAGACCCCAAAAAGTAAGAGTTCTAGTCAAACATTACACCCAGATGTTTCTATAATCCAAAATAAAAACAGTCTGGTTTGGATGGGGCTTTCAAAAAGTATCTCCCACAGATTAACTTTATTTCCACAGAAGTCTCCTTCTGGCAGGAACCACGCTTTTTTTGAGACACAATATTACTATTTAACTGTCTGCAAAGAATACGAGACCTGAAGAAGCAGTAAGATTTCCATTTTCCAAAAAGATGACATTCTCACCAACATAAAGAAGAGTGAAGATCAGGAAAACTGAACATCAAGAAAATAGCTGACACCTCCTCCTCTTCTCAGAAGAGTAAATGAGAATCAAACACTTCGTTTTTTTTTTCTCCAGACTTAATCCATCAAATGGAGGTTTACAGCCTTTAATATGTAATCTTCTGAATAACACTGATAAATTTACTTAAATATTTATTTACAAATTGCAACAGCCCAAGTTGAGAAAGTTCTAAAATACTGAAGAGTTGAATAGCAAAAGTCACGTTATAAAGTATTATTTACTTCTATTAAACTGATGTTAATAACAAAATTAATAATGCTTTCAATAATGCTGTTATTCAAATAGTATAGCTTTGACCTCAGTAATAATCAGATAATAAATTTCAGTTAATCATCCCAGCTGTACTTTTCATGTAGTTAGAAAGAGGGATATTTGCTCGATGCATGTTTTTTTGATGTTTTTTTCCTTTTTTTTTTTTAACATATATATTCTGTACTCATTCAATCACTGCAGTCAGTTTCAACCACTGCAGTCAGTTTCCATATTTTTTTTATACTTCCAGTTTTTAAGACCACCTATTGATTATTTCACTTGACCAGGACTGCAAAGTAGATTTAATATCTATATTTATTTCAAATTACATATTCATATGAAACTCCTAAGAAAAATGCGATTCAAGATCAAGTATTTAGAACAGATTACTCTGGAATTGCTTGCTGATTTTATCCACAGACAACAGTATAATGAAATAAATTAGAATAATAAAAGTCTCTCACATAAGAGGCAACAGAGGAACAGATGCTAATGAAGCAAACCAATGGTGACATTCTGCAAATGTACTCATATGAGCAAGTTGCTGTGCAGTAATCTAACAATACAGATGAGCATTACAGGATCTGAATATAAAATAGCCATGCAAAAGAAAATGAACCAACCAAACAAACCAACCCAAACACTCCCAAGACAAACAAAAAATGACTCAAAACCAAAACCCAACCAAACCCACACTGTCTGGGGAATGAAAGAATTCCACTTTAATTAATTCTATGACAATTTGAGCAGAAATAGCTATGTTAGTTTTATGTAATAATACATCTTCTGTTAGATAATTATACATTTACTTCATTTTGGTCTTATTTAGAATTCTTCTAGAAGAACTTTAAAAAGAAATCTAAAATTCCTCATAATCCCATATGCAAGAAATCAAAAAAGTATGTTCATGGAAGGTTTTTTAATGCAGAAAAGAAAAATGTTGTTATTTGTCAAAGTTAGACTTCTTTATGACTATTAGTATCATATTTTCTCAATTACTGGCACACAAGTTGCAGATACATGACAAGTCTGCCCTAGTAAAAACATTTAATGCATGGACATGATCTTCTGCATGCTTACACTCACAGCCATCTGCTATTTGGGCACTGCTCCCACTCACAAGTTGATTGGTGATTTTCCTTAAGAGTATTCATGGAAAAAAAAACAGGTCCAATAATCCAAGGCTTTCCCCTTCTACCAGAATCGGGTTTTTTTGTTGTTCCTTTTTCTTTCTTTTTTTTTTTTTTTCTGTTTATAAACCAGTGGCACAACTACTTCTGTAACCACACTGGTAAAGTGAGTTTCAGAAAGCAGTATCTGAAAAAACGTAACAAGGAAAAAAAAAAAAGTCCAGCTACCAGTAAGTTTGTCATAATGGCCCTTTGGGGAATAGCAGTAAAAAACTTCTGCTGAGAAGAGATATAAATAAGAAAGTATCAATACGACAGGGCACTCTCTGCAAGTAAAATCATATGGCAGAAAAAAAATTTCATTCTAGAGACGAGGGATGCTCTCCAGAGACAACATCTGAGTACCAGTGTTTCCATAAATTAATTTGCTATTCTGAAATCTGTGTCTGCATAATCAAACCAAGACTAGCAAACTGATTTCCAAACATTTTAGAAATGCAGGGTCTCAAAATAAACTTAGTAAACTAAAACTGAGAAAACCAAAATGAGGAATCTGCTTGTAAACTTTTTGGTTACAGTGTCCATGAACTAACAGGCCTGAATTCAACACTGAAGTTACACAGACGGTAATTATAGTTTCAGTGAGCATAAGGTATAAAAGTAAGCTTGCAGGGTGAGCAATGTACCTTTCTTAGAATCATAGAATCATAGAATAGTTAAGGTTGGAAATGACCTTAAGATCATCCAAGGGGCAGGGACATCTCCCACTAAACCATGTCACCCAAGGCTCTGTCCAACTTGGCCTTGAAGACTGACAGGGATGGAGCATTCACAACTTCCCTGGGCAATCCATTCCAGAGCCTCACCACCCTCACAATAAAAAACTTCTTCTTTATATCCAATCTAAACTTTCACTGCTTAAGGTTGAACTCGTTACCCCTTGTTCTATCACTACAGTCCCTCATGAAGAGCCCCTCCCCAGCACCCCTATACCCCAACTTTCTCAGCCTATCTTCATACAGGAGGTGCTCCAGTTCCCTGATCATCCTTGTGGTCCTCCTTTGGACTTGTTCCAACAGTTCCATGTCCTTTTTATGTTGAGGACATCAGAACTGCATACAATACTCCAAGTGAGGTCTCACAAGAGCAGAGTAGAGGGGCAGGATCACCTCCCTCAACCTGCTGGTCATGCTCCTTTTGATGCAGCCCAGGAGACGGTTGGCTTTCTGGGCTGCAAGCGCACAATGCCACCTCATGTTCATTTTCTCATCAATCAACACCCCCAAGTCCTTCTCCGTAGGGCTGCTCTGAATCTCTTCTCTGACACAACATGTAGCTGTGCCTGGCATTGCTCCCACCCAGGTGGAGGACCTTGTACTTGGCATAGTTAAATTTCATAAGGTTGGCATCAGCCCACCTCACAAGCATGTCAAGGTCCCTCTGCATGGCATCCCTTTCCTCCCACGTATCAACCAAACCACACAGCTTGGTGTCATCAGCAAACTTGCTGAGGGAGCACTCAATCCCACTGTCCATGTAGCCCACAAAGATGTTGAACAAGACCTGTCCCAACACCAATCCCTGAGGGACACCACTCATTACTGGTCTCCAGCTGGACATTGAGCCATTGAGCACAACTCCTTGTGTGTGTCCATCCAGCCAGTTCTTTATCCACCGAGTGGTCCACCTATCAAATTGATGTCTCTCCAACTTATACACAAGGATGTCACACGGGACAGTGTCAAACACTTTGCACAAGTCCAGGTAGATGACATCAATTGCTCTACCCCTGTCCATCAGTTCTGTAGCCCCATCGTAGAAGGCTACCAGATTGGTCAGGCAGGAGTTCCCCTTAGTGAAGCCATGCTGGCTGTCACCAAGCAACTTGTTCTTTTTCATGTGCCTCAGCATGCCCTCCAGGAGAATCCACTATAAGTTGTTGCCAGGCACAGAGGTGAGGCTGACTGGTCTGTAGTTCCCTGGCTCATCCATTTTCCCTTTCTTGAAAACGGGGGTTGTATTTCCTTTTTTCCAGTCGTCGGGAACGTCACCTGACTGCCATGATTTTTCAATTACGATGGATAGTGGCTTATCAACATCATCTGCAACCTCTTTCAGGACCCACAGATGGATTTCATCAGGTCCCATGGACTTGTATACATTCAGGTTCTTAAGATTGCATCGAACCAGATCCTCTCCTACAGTGGGTCCAAGGTCTTCATTCTCACTGTCCCTACATCTGCCTTCCAAGACTTGGGTGGTGTGGTCAGAGCATTTGCCAGTGAAGACTGAGGCAAGGAAGTCATTGTGAACCTCAGCCTTCTCCAAATCCAGGGTAGCCAGTTCTCTTGTTTGCTTCTGGAGGGGGCCCACGCTGTCCCTAATCTGTCTCTTATTTCCTACGTACCTATAGAACCCCTTCCTGTTATCTTTCACATCCCTAGCCAAGTTTAATTCGAAGTGGTCCTTAGCTTTCCTAACCTGGACCCTAGCTCCCTGGAGAGCATCCCTGTATTCTTCCCAAGCTGCCTGTCTTTGCTTCCACCTTTTATAAGCCTCTATTTTCCTTCAAATTTTTCTCAGCAGCTCCTTATCCATCGAAGGAGGTCTCCAGGCCCTCCTGCTGCACTTCCTTCTAGTAGGGATGTATCGCTCCTCAGCTTTTAGCAGGTGATCCTTGAATACCAACCAACTGCCATGGGCTCCCCTGCCCTCTAGGGCTATATCCCCTATTCTTCCCTATATATAACTTTTTTATTTTCATCAACTTGAGATGTTTGATTCCGTGAGAGTATGACGTTGACAAATGTATTAAATTACTTCCACTGTTTCTGTCTTGACATCTTCCAGACAAATGCAGGCAGTGAACTGAATTAGTATTAACTTATGAGGGGGGAGAAATGAGTCTCCTCTTTTTGGGAAGAATACAAAGATAGGTTAAACTACCTCTTGATAATGAACGTGTACATAACTCAAGGAAAACTAAATTAAAAGGTTATAATGCTAAGTAGAAAAGAACATGAGTATACGCAAAAAAATGGTTTTGGAGGAATCTACTCTCAAACCATCATCTACTGACACGCAGTTTTCACTACCTAAAAATAAATCATATTGCTGTTCAATACAGTTTCTACTTGGTTTCATTTTACATTCGAAAGCCAAGCAACCTAATTCTCAGAGTGCTGAGAAGAAAGCATTACTAATGTTAATTCTGTGACAGCTTATATAAATCACTTTCTGCTACTGGGAGTCAAAACAGGGACACATCAGTGTTGGAACATGTTGGTATTAAGAAAATGAGACTACACCTCACAGCATCTTGTGAACTACATCCATGCAAAAGGAAAACAAAAGGTTATTTCAAGGTCCTGACAAGACAAGACAAGGGAGAATGGCTTTAAAGTGAAAGAGGGTAGATATAGATTAGATAGTAGGGACAAGTTCTTCACTATGAGGGTGGTTAGACACTGGAACAGGTTGCCCAGAGAAGCTGTGGATGTCCCATCCCTGCAGTGTTCAAGACCAGGCTGGACGGGGCTCTGAACAACCTGTTGCATGAGAGAAGTCCTTGCTTGTGGCAAGGAGGGCAGAACTAGATGATCTTTAAGGTTCCTTCCAACCCAAACCATTCTATGACTCCACAATTCTGATTTAGTACAGCTTTACTCTGGTTTGCTTCAGAATAAATGTCAAAACAAGACTAAAGTAATAGTGATCCCAGTCTTAAAAATTCATGTTTGCATTTTGGCTAGTAGCAAAAATGGAAGCATATAAAAGCACTTCATACAGAGTAAGGATATGCAAGCCAGGTGGGCTACTTGCCATTCACGGCTCAACTAAAAGGACCACTGACTTACATGATAATCTTTCTAAAATAATACATGCTAAAAATGTCAAAAAGACAAGTACTCACATTTGTGACTATATCAAGTCCTACTGCTAAGGGTCAACATATTACCATAGAGCCTCTCTTAAAGCATACTACTAAGAATAGGGGAAAAAAAAGAAACTCTAACATACATTTGGGAAAAACTAAGTTTAGAGTGCTATTGACAATTAGTATATTTGAAATTAGGCTACAGCCTTAAAGCTGTATGTTGCCTTCAAAAGGCAATCTCTGCAAAGAAGGAGAGTCTGGACACTGGAAAAAATCAGATATCCAATGAACTGTCCAAGAGGACTCTGGTTAAAAAAATCTTCATGCATTTCACTGCTTAAAAATATAGAGGATTCTTCACAGTCTTGTAGGAATACTCAGTTCAAGACAGACTTTTTTTGTCAGTAAAAATAAAAGGAATATTTTAAATAATCAAAGGCAAACTTCTTCCAAAATGCAACGTTCTCCCACTCCCAACACAAATCAATATTCATTCTGTGTGTTTTCCCCAGCACATGTTCTGCACACTGTTCAAACAGCTCTTAATGAATCCCGCACTCTACACTTACTCACTATGGCTTTCTTTGTATTTCCAGAAAGGACCGCAAGAAAGAAAATTACAGTAGACAAAAATTTAAGGTGTGTTAGTATGAGATAAGTTATTTTAAGAAAAGCAATTTCAATTATTACTAACAGTCTATGCAAACGTTGCTCTGTAGGCTTCAAAGAGTACTTGTAGGAGCAAAGACATTTTTCCCAGTGTCAGCAACTGTAGTTGTGCAGGAATTACCTGATATGATCCACCATAGAGATGAAAATAGCATTTATACTGCAAGTGCAGAAGAAAATGAGATACTCTTACCTAAATTAATTGAATTAAATTCTCATCGGCCTCACTGAATATTAATCACCCACAGTTTGCCTTCAAATTGCAACCAAATCTTCTCCAGTTCTCATAGCACGTCTACCTCAAATACATCTATTTAGAATTATATAACCTGAATGAGGATATTTAAGTCTAAACACCAGTCATTCTAAAGGAAAAAGAGAATGATATAACAACAGTAAAAGTATACTGTAGTATTTATCATTGTAAGTTACCACTCAAACACTCCTTTCACATTGTATTTCTACAGGAATCATTAGACTGCAAGCATTAAAAAGCCTTCCTAAATACAAAGCTTTTATTCTTTTTTTTCTGTTTAATTAAACAAACAAGCCAACTCTTAATCTAAGCAGCAGTGGTCAAATCTGAAATCTGCAGCACCTGAAGAGTGCATCTTATAGATGGGAAATCATATGGCTTTTATTTTATTTTTTTAGTTATTTACAGTAGTGAAAGATAATATTTATTTTATATTTTTGGTTTATAAACAATAGAAATCAGCATCTATTCCAGTTGTTTTATAAATGGTTATGCAGCAAAATCCAAAATTGTACTTAATTATTTCTCAGTATGATTCTTAGGAAAGTGGTAAAACTTAACAGACCTCAAGTGTAAGAGCCACTGTTCACCACTTCTGTTGAAGAACTTCTATCCAGAAAGCAGAGCATTGGGCCCAAAAGCTGATCAGAAACTATGAAGTGTGAAAAGGAGGTTAGCTGGGTGTATTTCTTCAAAGCTGAAACATATTTCTAGTAGCTGCTTTTCTTCATAAGCTCATTTGATTAATGTATTTTGTAAAGTCAACTGATGAGGTTTGGACTGTGTCTGGATCTTGCAGTTTATCATCAGAAAGAAACAAAACAGAAAATCTCCTCTGCCTGCATTATTTTAAAGCTTAACTGGCCTTTCAGTCTGGGTAGGAATTAATTGTCTTCTAATACAGCTACATGTTATCAGTCCATGAAGTCTTAGCATACAGTATTTCTGTGAAGCGACTACATTTTTAAAGGTATATACTCATTTCTAGACATACGTCTCTTCACCTCATTTTCTTTTCACATACAAGATGCCAGTTCCTAAACCAGTGCTGTATTACACTCGTGAGGTTTTGACTATATTTGTCATGTTACAAGTGTTCCCACCCATTCACAATTCATCTGTGCATTATTTAAATGCATCTTGCATTTTAGGCTGTTTACTCTTTCTTCAGGATGCAGCAGAACAGCTGGGCTACATGCTGTTTCATGTCAATACATCTTAGAGAATCTTAAACTGTCCTGAATCAAGATGATTATTCCCTGCCACAGGTAAGCCTTTCTATACCATAGTCAATATAGGATGTCTGGACCTTATCCTTCCTGGTCAGTGGAGGTCGTTCAAACAAAGGTGATAAAACATTTCTTACAAGCATAACAGCTCTTCTGATGTCAATAGAAACAAACACCACAGAAATGAATTTTCATTTCTGCAATGGCCCAGTTTGCCTTCAAACAAAAATGACTGAAAGTTGGCCAACAGCTTCTTTTTGTTTCCATTAAGCACAGAGCTTCAAGCCTTGCTGTAGTTCAACTGATGGTTTAGTCTCTCATATTTTAGCACAACGCGCTATTTTTTGCCAACTTACATGGAAGAGTACTTTTACTAAACCAGCAAATATTTATGAGATGGATTTTTTTTCTTTTTTCCTATAAGCACAGGTGACAGGTTTTTACTGAACATGTACAACCCCCTCACAGTTCACTGGATAGTACCAGGTCCACAGAATTTAATCTTAAAACTAACAACATCAATAGAAATTTAAACATCAACTCAGACTGAAATAGTTTTGTTCCCTTCATCATTAGTAATGTAAGGTCCCAAACCCAAATTTTCTTCTTTGCTACTATGCAGAAGAAAAAGGAATAAACTGTGGATAAAACAACAGTATCAATGGCATACTGAAAAACTGGTTTTGAGTGCACAGTGAATCTTATTACATAAAACTATAAATGAAAATGAAACTGCTAAGACAATATGAAAACTTACACTGATTACTACTCATTTAATTCATTACTTAATGAATCTACTACTTGTTTTAACATATATTCAGAATGCATACCATACCATAATAGAAATTATGAACATCTGATTTGCTCAGTAACAAGAGTATGTGAAGTCAGCTACATCTTATCACAGCAAAGCATGTCTCCCGCTGACATAAAAGGGAGCTGCACAGTTAAAGCTCTTCAAAGGCTTTGAAGATGTACACCATTGTAACAGTCATCCAAAAGATCATGAATTTGAGTGTGCCATCTGATGAGTACTTTATAAATGAATGCCTTTATTCCACCTCTCTGTGTTACACTTTCACCCACTCAGTGATACCACGCACAGTGTCACACCACTCAAGTAGCAATTGCTTTAGCTGTGGGCTCACTGGTATCACTCACTCTCTTGCATTTTTAGGACACCAGATAAAAACCTGGCTTTGTTCCCCAGAAGAGGTTTTTCTCTTTTACTTTAATATGATAAAAGAAAATACAAAGCAAGCCAAAATTGTTCAACAGCTGAAAGGGCTGAAAAAAACTCATGACATTCAATGACATTGAAAAAACAGCTGCAGCATTCCCATGCTTACAATATACTTCTCTAACTGGGTCATACATAACTGACACAATACACACTGCAGCAGCTTAGATGCAGTATCAACAAAAAAAAAACCAAACACTCATATGATTTATATTAACTTACTTGGGCTATCAGAAGGTTTATGACTGACTTCTTGCATATGTTTGAAGACAGGGCACATATAATCATTTTGCCTAAGCTTTTGAATGACAGAGATTTCACTTTTAGCATTTTCTGCACTTTTAAAATTTCATTAACTTATGAAACTAGAAAAAAAAAAAATTAGCTTATAAATCTATACATCCAGACAGCATTTAAAGGATTAGAGGGATACAAAATTCCTAACATCCAAAATCAACAAATTACTCTCTCCCCCTGGGTTAGGTAGATCATCTGATAAAAATTTTCATTTTTCTTTCTTTGATATCTAATACTTAATTCCTTTTTTATTTTTCACCGAGATTAAGCCTAATTTTGCTTTCCAACTTTAGGCTAGATATTGCCAGTTCCTATGAGAGATTGCTGAACTAAGCATTTGAATTTTAGCATCCATCCCGCAAATTCAATCAGTTCAATCAAAATCTATTTTTTTAGGGTAAAATTAATAAAACATTATTAAAAAACAAGGACATAATTCTCATTATAAGCTAAACAGTAATAAATGGAATGAGCAAGTTGAGCTACCAAAATGAAAAATAAATAATCTTGGCACTTGATCCCTGCAGAGAAATACATCTTTATTTTTGATGTCGCTAAGTAGCAACTTCAGATTTGCACTGACTCATTAGGCAAGATTTCACCCATTTGGAAATTATGATTTCTGTTTCACCAAATACCAAATAAATAAATATTTCTAGCTTTCATGGGCTGTGATTGCTTATGAACAGAAGAATATTTTGTAAACCAATCCAAATACACATTTTTGAAACCAGTTCAAATATTACAACTCAGACTGAGGTAATTGTTAAATGAAGTGCTGAGTTTGTTGTTTTGTTTTTTTTTTAATTCATTTTTTGGGCTTTGTTGTTGTTGTGGTTGTTGTGGGTTTTGTTTGTTTGTTTTGGTTTTTTTTGATTTTTTTTAAACTGAAAATTAAAGTAACATTTATCTATTATGGGTGGAAAAAAAACCCCAAATTATTATGTTTTGGTGAGAAGTGACCTAGAATTTGCATCTAGTTATCTAATTAATTAATTCATTCACTAATTAACTCTTAATTATTATCAGCATAAAAATTTTTAAAACATTCTGAGTAGAATCTATAAGCACCATTCAAATGTTACAGCTAGCTTCCCCTTATTTTGCAGTTTTACTGTTTGGGTTTTTTCCTTTATTTTCCCTACTTCCAATCTTAACATCTTGCTTTCCCATCAGCCCAATTTTCTTCCTTAGGTTTACAAGCAAAGCAAATTAATAAAATTGGAAAAAAAAAACAACCCAACATTATGCCAAGAATGAGTACAGTAAGACCACAAGAGCAGCTGCTTAAATGAATGGCTTACAATACTCCTAAAAGGGTTTAAACAGTTGAAGATGATACTGATATAAAGAACAAAGTACATAAAATAGTGAGAAAAGTAAGACAATCTGAAAATCCAAAAGGTGGATAGTAATAGAATGTAGCTGTTCGGGTGCCATTTAACTGTATTTACCGACTCCAGTAATTGATTGCTAGTCACCATTCCTGATCACCTCTATCAGGCTAATTGAGCAATGTGTTTGTTACAGACTACCCACTGAATTTATATTCCTACTTTTGCTTCACACACTGAGAGTAATACAGGTCACTTAACAGCAGCACTCTGACAGATGCTGAACAGTACTAAGCAAAAGCTCCTGTTTTTATGTGCTAAAGCACTTATAAATGGTGACTTAAATGTGTTTTAGTCTTTAAAGGAGCACCAGACATCAGACAAAAATGCTTATATAGAACAGAAAGGTAAAATAACAGTGAAATAGTTTTAAAAATTGCTATTAACCTAAGACAACACAAACACTTAATTGCAGGTGAATTAAAACTAAGAAAATATGAGAACCTACTTACTCAGTCAACAGCTAGAGCTTAGGAATGTTTTCTGCTGAAGAGTCTTATGAGTCTCCACTGAAGATATCAGAAGCCTGGAAAGTCAGCAGCTTTCACTGAAATAGAGCAACCAAATTTTGAACATGATGAGATAATAATGTTTTTCTTTGCATGATAGTTAAGTAATCAGACAACAGCATGAGCACTGGACTGTCCCTTGCAGCAGGACATGAAGAAGGTCAGATATTTATCCTGGCAAATCTATAAATTAGTACTACAGTAATATATATTTATTTGTAAGCAGCTATTTAAAATTGGAACTCTAACTGAAATAATTACATGTGCAGCAGTGGTATTTTCAAGCCTTGTAACTAGCCTGGGAGTAATTTTCGATATTGTATCTCATGCTAAATTTAGGTAAATGAGCTAATTTGAAAACCTTTTGATTTTAGAACAGTAATGAATTATTGCCACAGAGACATAAGGAAGTATTGATTTTGAAAGAAACTGCTCAGAACACGACTAATAATCAAGCAACAGAAAAAATCTAGTCCTGATCTTGCACAAATTTAGAACTAAATCTATTTTAGAGAACAACTTTTATTTCTATAATTACTAGTCATTCTCAAATATGCACTGCATTGATACAACCTCACAAAATGTTTTGACTTTTCACAGCTCTTGTCACTTAACTAATCTCAGTTAATAAACCCAATAAACATGCTCACTTTAAACTACTCATGAATCATTCATGATAAGAAACATAAGAACCATAAACAAAGCTAACCCTCTGTTCTACACTCAGATGTCTTGGTTTTCTGCACAACAAGGCATCATCTCTCAAGTCAGGAAACATGCTTGCTTTTGTCAGGAACATCCTCAAATATAACCCAAAGTCCTTGAGCAAGCACTTGGGTCGAGGTACTAGTACGAATTGCAGAAATGGCTCCTCAACTGTATAATTTTTGCTGCTCCCAGTTTGCTTCCTTGTAATATAACTGGTGAGTATCGGAGATGTCTACTCATGCCAGAGAACTACGAACAGCTAGATTTTAACAAAACAGCAGCAAAACCCAGCACTACCCATGTTGCACAGAGTAAGCCAATAGAAGTGTCAACTGCCGCAGAACTGATTCTGCTAGCTCTTCGCTGGCATCTGGGATGTGTCATCAATGACCTGACATTTTTGCACATAGGCCTGTAACTCTTCCATACAACAGAATGAATTTTTCTGAGTTTACCCTTTAAAAATATTGTAAGATTCATAGTCTTATCTGTTCTGTTTTCACACTGTCTTCCTCAGAATTTAGAAATTTCTTCATTGCTAAATTCTCTGGTTTCAGCTCTGCTAACTTTTCTGGGTCACTTTCTCTGATCTCACCATTAACAATTCTCCTGCAGTTACAAATCAAGAGGATAGATTTGCTTTTGATATCCCACTGGGATAATTGGTCTCTGGCTAGCCTTAGAGAAAATGTTATAGATAGCTTTAGGAATTATACTTCCAGTAGGAATGTCAGTAGTGTTGTTTCTATGTGTGATCCTTATGTGGTTTTCCCTAATATTAATGTTCTGGTTCTACACTGAGATTATGTAAAAGTCCTTATTATTGTTATTATTGCCATACTAATCCTCAGTTGCTGTTGTCATTGTTAATTCACTCTGTCATCTTTTCTTCTTCTGGTTTTAGAAATTGTTTCCTCTAAGCTACAGGATTAAAATTCAGCAGAACACAAAACAATACATTAAGCCATTGTTTGCTTGATTCTTAATTATTATTTCTCCCTGTTGGTGTATTTTCTTAAGATCCTGTTGTGGTTTAAACCCAGCCGGTAACTCAGTACCATGTAGCCACTTAATCCCTCCACTTCCCTCACCCCAGGTGGGATGGGGAGGAGAATCAAAACAATGTAAACCCCACAGGTTGAGAAAAAAAACAGTTTAGTAACTAAAGTACAACATAATAACACTACTACTACTACTAATAACAGTAAGGCAAATAGCAAGTGGAGAGAATGTAAAACTAAAAGGGAAAAGAGAAAACCAACACAGATGGCAAATTTGCCCAGGAGTATTTCTTACTTCTATATACTGTTTTCTGAAAATCGAAGATCCAACTTTTCTTCTCAAAACAATATGCTTTTATCTGAGACTGGTTGTGATCTGTAAAAGCCCCAGTTTTTCTGGTCTGCAATTTTTCCGCTCACTGGAATAAAAAATAAGCCCAACATGGATAATAAATTCTGACAAGTATCGTAACAGAGAAAAGTTGTTGGTTTATGAGATACTACAGAGTTGAGATGGCAAGTGGACATTAGTGGTCAGCTACCGTCTTGGTTTAGACAGACATTCAGAGCCAGGAAATGCTACGGGTGAAATCAGCTAAATACAGGTACCAAATGACATTCAAATCGGACACTCAAATATAAAACTGGAGTCTACAGCAGACCTTCTGAAGCAGCCTTCTGGCCCTGGGTAAATATCACAGGACACCTAACATGACATTAGTCCAATCAGCTAATCTGTGATGTTTTCATACTAGGTTTGTGTACCGGCAGCTAAAACATGAAAACCTTCCATTAGCATGTATCAGTTAAGATCAGTCCTGAGTATGCTAAGAATAGTGAAAAGAAATTAATACAAGAGAATCTGTCCTCTTTGGCAGATGTCTCCTGAAGGTAGAAGATCACCAGACTGCCTAGTGGGGATTAAAAACTGGAAGTGAAATGCTTGAAAGGGAGAACTTCCTTAAAAAAAAACCAAACAAACAAACAAAAAAACAACCAAAAAGTACCACCAAAAAAAACTCCAAGAAAGCAAAAAAAAACCCCAAGAAACCACCACACACACTCAAAAAAACAACCAAACAAAAAAACACACAGAAAAACAAATAAGGGGTATCAGCACAGCAAGCTTGTTTTCCCAAACTGATCTTCCCTTGATCACACAACTACATAATATTGCTACAGTCAGCTCTGTACTTCGCCTGTCCAAACCCCCACTCTGTGGGAAGAATGAAGATCTTCAGCTTCAGGGTGAGAATATGACACACAAGATTATCTTAGATATACCACAATTCAGTAAACTATACAAAACAACTGATGACTTTAGCAGATATGTGCAATCATATGCTTACTGACTACCCCCTCTTCATTTGCTTTGAAGTAATACATATTTGAAGATGTTCTTAATCTTAAAGGGAGTACCTAACTCCAGAGAAGACAACTTAATTACAGAGAACTCACACTGCAGGTTAAACATTATTCAAGAAGTAACTGAGATTACAGTACAGGACACACACAAGATTTTTTTGTTCTGAAAAATCCTACCAGACTTTCAAGGAAAACTTACCTTAAATCTTACTGCTCACAAGCAAAGCATCTGCCATCATCTTGCAAACATACTCAACAGGATGTATCCCAAAACTGCTAGTAAGCATTCCAAAACTGCTAGTAAACCAAGGTAAGAAACAAATGGTACTATTTGTAGCAGCAAATTCCAATTACTTATTTCTGACCATAGAATTCTTTTTACCTTTAGTGAGTTTCATCTCTAACCACATCGCCCTCTAGTGCAGTGCTGCCACTAATATTAACAGGCCTTAACCCCTCCATAGAGGCTGTGCAGTCTCCATCCCTAAGAGTTTCCAAGACCTTAGTCTTGTAAGACAAAAGCCCTCAGTTGTCTGCTGTCAACTAAGGGCTTTGAGAAATAGGTTGGGGTGCATGACCTTGAAATTCCACTGATACTAGTACTAACAAAATGTATACAGATCAGACCATGTATTGTTTCTTTTCTGTCCGTATTTCCTTATTAGAGATAATAATGAAACCATAAAAGTACTCTTCTTTCTCTTCTTCTGAAATGTTATAGATGAATTTTTGATTCCATGAAACCAAATGGGAAAAATCCCAGTAACTTCCATGTGGAGAGGTTTTATCCTGCGTGTACTGGACAAAGTCTGGCAGTTACCAAGTACAAGTGGAAGTCAGGACTCTTGTGTTTTGATGACATGCATTCATGTGACTACCACTGTGATTTTGGGGAAATGCTTCCATATGCATTAAAACATGTAACTACACTGAAGCATGTGGGTGCCCACTGTAGGAGAGACAGTTATCATGCCCAGCATGACTTATGGGATGAACACAGATTCAACAGCAGATGATTCAGAAGTTTAATGTTTAAATATAGGTTTATATTAGGGGATTTGACTAGAAAGCAGAGGTGTCACCTCATGACTAATATCACGAGGTATTTCAAAATCTTCCAGTCTCAATTCTGCATTACTTTTGAAACTAAGAGAAAGACAGCAAGGGAAAAAAAAAAAAAAAAAGATACTGACAGCTACATCTACTATAGCTTTACTAGTATTTTTGGTTCCACTCTCTTGAAAGTGAGTCATCTATTAAACCAACGTTAGAACTCAAATCTTATTTAGAAGTCTGTCTTTCACAGCTGAGATTGGAATGGGGCAGAATATAAGCTGCTCTATATCTCTGGGGCACATGAAGGAATTCTCAATACCTTCATAGCATTAACACTTTGAACAAAGCACCTACTGCCATCTTTCAGACCTTCAGTGTCAAAGGTTTACTAAAGCAAAATCTCCCTGTAACGGATTTCTACATGCATTACCTTCTAACCCTCCTTCAAGATAATTCTTTTATGTGGGCAGTACTGTCTTCTTGACATCTTAAATAGTGCAGAAATGGTGCAGTGGAGTGTTAAGACAGCTCAACAATAAGACCAGGACAAAGCAGGAGTGCTCAGAAAGCTTGCTGGAATATCTGGATTGATTTTTTTTTGCTGTTGTTTGCTTTTGAAAGAGTTATAAGAACAGAGAAAGATTACTGAGAAAAAGTGGCCCTAAAAACGAAGAAAAGGGCAAATGTTAGAGTAGAACCTCTCTATGCCTCAAGTACATACATTCTCCTTAAGTGGATACCTGGTTAAAATTATAAAGGAATCGAATTGAACCTGATTGAGCCTATGTACCAGTTCTTTGCTATTCTATACTCAAAGCTGATTTACATTATGAATTCTAAAGATTATTTTGCATGTGCAGTATTAAAGATTAATAACACTTAAAAACTAAACATTGATGACACAATGTGTGAATCATCACTGAATGAATTTGATAAAGTTTTGCTTTAAAAATTTTAAACTGCATCCTAAAAACTTTTAACACCATAATCTATACCTAAATGGTAAATATATACACACATATATGCACATAGACTTAAATGATACAAACAGTTCTGAGTTATAAGAAAATGGATTCTTAAAGGAGCAGAGAAAATTGGCACACTTTTCCTAGCAAAACATATAAATCAAAGATCAATACACTTACTTAAGCAACTAAAATTGATAAAAGGTGAAGCTGGGTGGAATTCTAGTCCTATCTAGAAAAATAAGGCCCACAATATAACACACAAACAAATGTAATATAATCTAGAGAAAAATACCTAAAATACATCAATCAACAGAAAGCAATCACCAAAAGAGGACTTTTCTCAGTCTCTGGTGGCATCTGTGTCTGGAAAAGTATGAGTAGTAAACACATTAAATCAACAAGGGAAAAAAAAATGCCAGTCTGTAATGATCTGAATATCTAGTTATAATCGCCAGAAGAAAAAAGGCAGTTTAAGAAGCTTAATGGGAAAAGTAATGGACCTAGAACTGGATTAATTTTCAGCACTAAGGAAGAAAATACTAACACTGAAAGGATGATTCAAGTCCCTGGTGCACTCCAGGAAAGTGTTGAAGTGAATCTCTCTTAAGAAAAAAATAAAATATATATTGTCAAGTGAAATAACTAAAGGGCTGCTTACACCAGCAGTTTAGACAATACAATGTAGGGACCTGAAATACTAGCACAAGAGTGGAGAAGAAGATAAAAAGAAAAAAGCAAGAATAGCAATAAAAGCAATGATGAAATGCTAATGTTACTACTGCGTAGTTACTGAACGATAAATGCCTTTTAAAAAAAGAACAAATGTAAATAATGATTATAAAAATAAGAACAGGTCATATGGACAGAAGAGGCCAAGTGAGTTAAAGTAAATTCCGTAGAAAACAGAGGGGGACTCGTCTGGAAAAACTGACCGCCACAGTCCTGCCAAAGCAAGTAGGGTCTGAACACTGGGCCCAGCACTAAGTATTCCATTGGGACAGCTTTAGACTCAACTGCAGCTTTCATGGCTACAATAAAAACCAACACACAGAGGACACCGTCAACCCCGGACCGAGAAGAAACGCCGTGTCCAGGACGCTCAGTTTGAGCGGCGAGAGCCCGCGGAGGACCCCGGACCCCTCACCAGACCTTGCCCAGGAACCGACAGCTCCCCCGAGGCGAGCAGGAGCTCACAGGGGGTGGTGCCACAAAGGACGGCCCCGCCCTGAACGGGGAAAACCCGCCCCGGGGAGTGCGAGCGACCAGCAGCGTGAGGCTGCAGCAGCAGGCAGCGAGAGGGAGGGTGGGCACTCGCCTTATGACCAGGGCCCGGACTGGGACCTCTGCTCTGGCTGCCGCGGCTGCTGCCAGCATAGGCACTCAAACAGAGCCGATGAGAGGGGAGGCTGCAGTGCAGAGCTCGGGGTGTAAAGAGTGCCCGCACTGCTCTCCTGAGGGGACGGTGCACAATGGGCGGGGCTGCACTCGGCGTTCCCTGGTGGAGGTCCTCCTGCAGCAGGTGGCTGAGCTGCGGGACGCTGTTACAAAGCTGAAAGGTGTCAGGGAAGCTGAGGGGAAACAGCACTGCTTGCTCCAGAACCAGACTGTGCAGGGGCCTCAGGCGTCCATCACAGCACATACAGAAAAGAAGGAGGGCATTAACACCGTAAGGTGGGAGCTAGTAACAAAAAAAAAAAAAAAAAAAAAAAAAA
>JARCZZ010019336.1:0-28116 GCA_030323915.1 Brotogeris chrysoptera | reverse complement strand
GCGGGGGGGGGGGGGGGGGGGGGGGGCGGACAACTGGGGGGATAATTTGCTCTGGTAAAAGAGGAACGTTAAATTTCCAATTTCTTGACGCCAGGCAGTGGGGACCGGGGGGGGAAGTCACCTCTCCCTGGAGCTGTCCCCTAGCGAGCGCAGAAAGGTGTTCGCGCCACCTCGCAGCTGCGCGCCGCGCTGCAAGTTGTCCAGCGCTGGACTTGTTAGTCACAGGCACTGGGTTCGTCCTTATCCAGGAGCAGATTTTGTTTGCGCAGCCGCATTTTTCTCGTTAGCAAAAGAGTTTTCTTCCCCTGCTCCCTCCCCCCTTTTTTTTTTTTTCTCTCCCCCCTCCTCGTCCATCACAATTCCATTAAAATAAAGCACAGCGGGGTGTCCTACTTCCTCCCTTCCCCCACCTCTCCCTTTCCTCTGAGCGCCAACGATCGTTCAGCGCGTTCATTTAATCTGCCCGAGTACTTTTCTTCACCCTGAAGAAGCTGTGATTTACTTAAAAACCGGGCTAAGAGCGTGTGAAGCTTCGCTGCTTAGGAAGGGCCCGGGCCGGCCGGGCGAGCCGGTACTCCCGCCAGCACTGTCGTTCGCAGGCGGCTCCCGTGCTTGGGGCTTTTCCCTAGAACAGCGGGGATCTCGGGACTCGGCGTCGTGGCGGCGACCGAGAGAGAGGAGATGGGGGCAGGCGTTTCACTTCCATGGGGCAAATGGCGAGATGTAGCGGGGCAGACGGAGTGAAAGGATGAAAAGGACGCTGAGGGCTGATCAAAAAGACTCAGTAAGCTATCAGAGTGGAGGGGGAGGCAGCGCAGCACGTCGGATGGGCAAGAATGAAGTTTCTGTATTGACGATGCCGGGCTGACAGGGGAAGGGGAGCAGCAAATTGCCTGGCTTATTTCACCTGCTGACGATGACCAAATGCTAAACTCTCTTCTCACGGAAAAGTCAGATTAATTTCAGTGTTTCTTCCTAGGTTGAACTATGGTTTGAGATTTAGGGACAGTTTGTAAGCCCTCCCTGCTGCATCAGTCAACTAAACCACTGTAATTCTGCTTTGGAAAGAGTATTTGATGATCATCAAAATGCAACAGTTTGTGCTTGGTTTCACCTTTTCTTTGGGGCACTCTTCCTGCTTTTGGGAGTCCTGAACTCAAAAGCTGCTTGGTTGCATCTTCACAGGAGGCCAGTTTTACATGGCAGGAGTGGGTGTGGCTTTGTAGCATGACAGTTCCTTGTTGCTGTCTCCCTGCCAGTCTTTAGTACTTCTCCAGTTTTGTGTTTGTTTTTTTGTTTAATCGAAGTAACATTTTCTATTTGGATTTCTTCTCTCATGCATGAGTTGTCAGAAGTGAAAATAAAGTTTTGCAAATAAGTGGGTACAGTTATTTGTACAAGCTAGAAGCAATGTCTCTTGAGTTGAAACATAATGATTTAATAGGTTTCACATACAATACAGTCTCTTTTTTTATTTATACCTATCTATAGATAAATACCTATCTCTAGACAGAAAGTTAAGGAGGAGTAGAGGCTTTGGAATATTGATCTTAACAGGAAAGAACAGGAATATTTGGAAGGAGTGCAAGTCCAGCTGACAAGAGATACTTGTTGTGTTATGTTCAGTTTCCTGATGCTTGTGATTTTTACGTCCAGGTTATACTTAGAACGGGTACCCTGAGCCAGTCCCTCTATCACTACTGGTACTGGCCTTGCAGATGCCTGGAAGATGGTGAGTTCATTGCAGTTCATTCTTGGGAAGATGTCCTTGTTCCAGGGACATGAGATACTGGAAGGCCCTGAACCACATGTGGTTGCTGAACTGTTTTAAAGGTGAGGTGTATGCATGGCAGGGGTTAAATTTATTTTCTGGGTCAAATTATATTACAGTTTTGTCCTACCATGAGTCTGTTTCTTTGTTTATCATCTTTTTTTGTTTTGTTTATCTTCTCTTTTTCTTTGGACACATATTTTTGAAACCACATTTTAAATTTCTGAACAGGCAAAATCTTGCAGTCATATGGGAAGAGGAACGGTAGAATGAGAGCAGGGAAGTACTCCATTCTGTCTAGTACTGAGGGAGCCGATGAATAGCATGCGCCCAAGGGCTGAAGATGTTCTTAGCAGTGCTCTGCATGGTGGGTGGGGCCAGCATCCTGCATGCGTCTGACTGTGAGCATATGGTATACCTGTGATAACCCCTGCTGGAGACTTGTAGGGTAAGGAAATGATGTCATCTTCCTTTTATAGCAGTTAACTAATTAACCCAAATTTTGGGCTCTTAACTTTAAGAAGTTATTGTCACTTTTGCAAAGCAGTTTAAGTTAGATGGGGGCTAAAAACATGTCCATGCCTGTGTTATGCTTTGTCACCAGTGATAACAAGGAAAGTCCTCACTGGGATGATCAGCCCTGGAACTTCTAGTGTCATTACATTTCAAAAGTATGAAGTCTCTCCATGTTAACAGACATTCACATCATCTGTACAGACAGCTCTTTTGACCAGGGCAGTGATGAAGTGTAAAGGTCTATTTTCATTATTTAAAGGTCTTAAAAATGCAGCATCACAATGTCAGGAGGGTGTCACGGAAGCCCTGCAGCACCTGGCATCAGGTGGTGCAACATGATCACTATTCAGAATTGAATATGGGAAACAAAAAAAATGGAGTAGTCTGGCACACGGTAATAGATTTAACCCCACCGGTCACTAGTTTCTTTCTTTTACCTATCTTCTTCATGAAAAATAGTTTCAAAGCAGAGCCAGTGAGACTAACCAGAGTAATAATGTTAAGATTTTTGTCAAAAACCTGCCTGTTTTTGAAAATGAGCTGCTTTTATCAGTGAATGATTCTAAATTGCTTTCATTTCATCAGAATTTAAAAATGTCAGTTAATACGTAGCAAAGCTAGCATTTGTTTCACATGCACAGTAACTAAGTGGATAATCGTGTTCCATGCTAAATGTGCATTCATATGAGCTCCTATTTTTCTGTTGGGTAGAGAATCCAGAGAACAGCAAATTATATAGAGACAACAGATTTCAAAGGTTTATGTGTCTGTTTACTTGACTAGGCTGAATACTGAGTCCTCTTGATAAGTTGTGTCAGAGCTGCTGCTGAGAATGCAGCTGTTGTGATGGTTAGATTACTAGTTAGCGCAGTTGTGGCAATCAGCATAGACCGGCATAGACCGCTGACGCTGATACACGTAAACTAATTTAACCCTCTGCTTCAGTCAGCTCAACTTACTTTGGCTTCTAACACTGATGAATGAGCGCTGCACACACGAGTTCTGTAACTGTCTGTGGCAGTTTAAGGTGTTACTGTCTTTCCCTTTCAGTCCAGGTGTTTATTTCTGACCACTGAGATTTCTCCCGCCTTCCATATTTGATGGATGGAATAGATTGCATAGGCACTCTTTATTCATATTGATGCAGAAACAGAGTGATTTCTTATTCAATGAATAGGACCATAAGATATGAAAATGCCCAAAATGTACCAAAATGTGCCCAAAATGTAAGGCAGGCTCATAAAGTTTAAGGATACCACCTACAAAAGGAAGTTGAGCCTATGTATCTGTGAGTCAGGCAGAAAAGAATTCATAAAGCTACTGCTTGTTTGAGGCAGGATTTTATGAGATGTTACCTTCCAAACCAAGCCTCCTGAAGGGCCAACTGTCTGCAAAATGTGCTTAGCTTAAAATGCCACCAAAGGCATTTTTAAGATAGTATGTCTAACTTTGGACTGAAGTGGAGGGAGAACACTCCATAATTTGCTCTGTTATGACAAAGCATAGCAGTAACAGCTTAAAACACCAGAGCTCTTACTTCAGTACTCTCTTTATTGACATCATATAGTCACCTAGAGTCACTTTTCTTGCTTGACCTACACAAAAAAGGAGACCAGGCTCCTGTATTCTCTTCTGACTTTGAAAAGTTTTTAAGCCATTTCTCTCTTTCCAGAGCTGTATGTATTCACGCTGGCATCCTCAATAAAGCTGGGACACAAACAAAAAAGCAAACAAACCAGTCACAATAGCATTCAATACACTTAAACTTGGAGGAAATGAAAATCAATATTTGTCAAATGGAGGGAAAAGGTAAAATGGGCTGAAGAAAAATGTCCGGGTTTCTTAAAAGCCATTAGTGAAAATGAAAAGTTGACAGCAATACTGAAATTTAATTCCTGCACTGATGCTGCTTGAACATACTGTTTTGTTGTTGTTTTCACCCTCTATCTATTGATGCATGCACTATCTTGATGTACACATATTCCTTTATTGTTAGTGCTGCTAAATGGAATTTGTTATGTTTTAATGGGCATGGTTTGGAGCCTTGGAGGATTTTGTGAAGGTTTTGTTTGTTAAAGTGTGAGGGGATAACTTAGGAAATGGAATTTTCATCTCTGGCTCTGGGCACATATGTGACCTAGGGCAAGTTGCTCAAATCTTTTGATATATTTTGTAAAGTTATACTAACAATAGTTCCCTGTCTTTTAATTTTTGTTTATTTTGGATATTTAGATAGGAAACTGTTCAGATTGGTCTTTTAAAATGGATTGGTCTTTTAAATTGGTCTTTTAAAATGGTCTTTTAAAATACCATACATGGCTACTTTCTTCGGCTAGGTATGGTTATAAAATGTCCAGTACAAAACAAGTAGTTTGAATTTCAGCATCTACCAGAACACCTGAAAGTACCCTGCTGGTACCTCAGTACATTTGCCACTTATCAGATGAAGTTTAAAAGCTGATGCCATGTATTCATGCTTATGTTTTATGTCATTTGTAAGAACAAATCACCAGCTCTGTCTTAAGATACTGAATTTTTGCTGAACTATTGGATGTAGCTGTAATCTTTTAAATATTTCCATGTAGACAAAAAGTCCCTTCCTCAGGCACAGTACAAGGAAATAGTAATTACGTTTGCTGCCTTGCAAACAAGTACCTGCAGTTGATTTTCAATTTCAGTGATGTTTATTACACATAACTTTCAGCCTAGACTTCTCATAATGAATTCTCTTTATATATTCCCCATATACGAAAGAAATGGTAAAGTGTGGGGTATTGTAAAGGTCATAGTTAATCAGAAGAAAAGTGATGGATGATGTACATTGTAACAGTTTAGGGTCAGACTTCTTGTTCTAGCAGCTTACTGGTTTGTTTGAGGGTAGTGTATGAGGTAGGAAGGTGTGAAAAGGTTAGTGCCAGTGCGGTGTAGTGGATAGTGTACTGTAATTAAGTGTACAAATGGGAGTCCTCTGCAGCATCTGCTTTTGCTGCAAGTCTCTGTAACATTGCCTGATGCTGTTTTCTCCCAGAAAGTGTATATATCCATATACGATAAAAAATTATGAGCAGCAAG
Source organism: Brotogeris chrysoptera (assembly GCA_030323915.1). NCBI lineage: Eukaryota > Metazoa > Chordata > Aves > Psittaciformes > Psittacidae > Brotogeris > Brotogeris chrysoptera. The sequence continues at coordinate 22,757 of JARCZZ010019336.1, read as the reverse complement.
CATGGCAGTGCAACCATGTGTTGAAATGCAGCTATGGGCATGTCCATTGTCTGCTCTACTGTTGAGTCCTAGGAATGATGGTAAAGACAGGAAGTATTTTTGGATCCTCTGAGAGTTTTTATCTATTTGACCAATTGCTCTTTATAACCCTATATATGGCAGTGACAGTCTTTGCTTCTGAAAGGGTAACTCTGGGTTTTGAAATGCTGGCCATGTGTGGTACAAGTCAGCAAGCTGCATTTACATTTAGATGTTCTTTCCCACACTGTCTTGTAGAGAAACAGAACTGAGTTTCATTTCATCAGGAGCCTGAAGTAACTGTCAACTAAAGCCTGAAGTCCTAATTTTATCTACTACTCATCTTGAAGGGCTTTCTTTTTATCTGAAAATTAAGATATTGACAACAGTAACAGTAAGAACAGGAGAAATGAAGAACATGGGCAGCAATTTCCGCACATCCCCCGTCTTCTGCAGCTTGACCTATGTTTCAAGCTTGTTCAATGCTTTGTTTTGCCATTTCTATTTATATAATGATCAATTTAAACCATTCCAAAGAATCATGATTTTTACTAAGTGCTGTTCTGTCATAAAGTTAGGCTTTCAAAACATGCTGTCACAAAGTCACTTAAAATCATGGCCCAAGTGCCATGACAGTGGACATTTACTAGCTGACGTCCTCGACAAACACACTGAGATTGTCCTAATGCCTGTCCTGTCTGGTCAGCAGTCAACCGTCTACCCCCCTTTTTTATTGTTATCAAAGAAAAGCAATTAGTCTGTTGTTTGATTAGTCTTTAGGTGTACAAGCAGGGGGGCAGTGTGCTGTTAGAGCCATGGTGTAGTCAAGCACCTGTAGCTGACATGGGTTGGGATTTTAGCAGATGTATGCAGTACACTCTTAGCCCTTCATAGAGGGCCAAATCCAGGCTGCTGCATTTCCAAGTAAGTTTCTGGGGAGGTCTGACTTTAAGCAGATGAAATTAGTGTACAGTAAGAGAGAGTCCTGTGGTGATGTGATATGTCTCCTAGATTAGTACTTATCTCTCATATACTACCCCTCCCTTCCCTTCCTCCCCTCCCTTCCCTCCCTCCCCTCCCTCCCTCCCTTCCCTCCCTTCCTTCCTTCCCTCCCTTCCCTCCCTCCCTTCCCTCTTTCCCTCTTTCCCTCTCTCAGGGGTTAAGGCTCTGTGTAGTGTTGACAGTTACTGGAAAAAGTTCTAACAACAGTAGAGCTGGTGAAGGACAAGACTATAGAAAACACACAATAAAGTTAAAATAAATTTAAGGATAAATATCAATAGTTACCGGCTGGAGCACCTTTTCTCCCTCTCCTGTTAAGCTGTAAAATCAAAGCATAATTTGAAAAGGATGGCTGGTGGAATTGGAGAAAGTAGACCATTCTGCATGCTCAAGGGAAGCTGACATGATCATTTACAGGATGGCATTTCCTCAGTTTCTGCAGAGCCAGCCCCCAGGTGAGGTTGGAAGCTCATGTGATGTAGGAAGTGAGATTGAAAAAAACTAAGCTTTTAGTCTCTGGTGGTGAGTGGACATTCTGAGTCTTTCAAGTGCCACCATAACTATCTAAAATGGTGGCATGGACCCACACCTATTAGGACAGATCTCTAATACAGTCTGTCTAATACAGAAGACTTTGGAATGGTTGAAGTGCAGTAAAACAACTCAAGCTCCCCTGTCAATGTTCATAGTGTAAGAAGGGATATGCAGAGAAGTTTGGCTACAGCAGTGGCAGCTATGGAAATTTCTTGGATGCGTTTGTTCTCAATGAAGGATTTGATCTCATCCTGGTTCCCTTCAGCAAATCAGAGGTACAGAGGTATCCAGTTGTCCTCTGTATTCCTTTCTTCCCAGATCTTAGCTTGAATTTTATTTAATGCAATGTATTTTGTCTTTCAGTGGAAAAAGTTAATCTATGCACTCTGCACCAGTCTTAAAAACTGCTTTTAGTTCCTTCCATCAATTGACTTTTGAGATATGGTTTTCTTTACTCCTTCTTCAAAGACTTGCATGGATAGAGCACTGATGTTTTAAACGTTAATTTCAGTGTGGAAAGCTTTTGTTGTGTTCTCCTGATTACACTACAAAGGGAAGTTGGCAGGGGTGGGCAGTTTTGGGAGACTTGTTTTTTTATTTCTGAGGAGGGTGAGAGTATAGTGGCTGCTAATAGCTGCTGAGCTTTGTGCTAGTCTCATTTAGATACTATTCTATGTCTTCTTCCTTCTGTTCTTTATTGTTTACAGGTATTTATGGTTGATTTTTCCTGAGAAACATGTTAAGAAAGAATACCACGTGTATGTGAAGGTCTGTGGGTGGAGAAGGCTAAGTTTTTCCTGGGGTATATTTGATATAACCTTACTGTACTGTTTCTGAGTGGGAAAACTACATTAACATCTGGGAGAACCAAATAATTTAGGCCTCCTTCATGAGTTCTTCTTCCCTGTTCCTTCATCTCATACTGTTCAGTATTTATATTTTAAATAATTTCATTGCTTGCCTGTGTTAAAATATTTTAATGTAGCAAATTTCTCTGGGTTCACTTGAAGAGCAATAACCTCATTTTAAAATAAATGAGATTTTAAAATAATATTCAGAGGACTTTTTTCAGCAGAGGGAATGTTGATTCCAGAAGTGTTTATGTAACATTGCTGAAAATTTGGACAAGTCATTGCAGAAGACTTGAAATAAAGAGTTTAAGTATTTTATAGTGGTCGAATGCTGCTACCAAATTTAATCTTTACTAAATCCAGAAATGTTACATCCTTCTGGTTCAGTAATAAGCCTACAGTGACTCTTCAGGGTGATGCTGTGGCTTTTTAATTTGCTCTTATGGAACATGGTATTGATCAGGCTGTAAAATAATACAACAGCTGAAGCTCAGGTAGCAAATATGCATTGAGTTGATTTCCCTTTACTAAGCCTCCCATATCCCAGCATTGTTTATGGGAGAGGGTTTGAGTCTGGAAAATAACTTTGATAAATACCACCTTGTAGCACCTGTTTAAGTGATGGAAAAGAAAGCACTCCCTAGTTTGTTAACTTTAAGTATTGGAAGTAGAAGTGATGTGCACATAATAATATTATGATTCATACAAACCACTTTTCAACCAACTCAATATATTTCATTACCTCCTTTCCAGCAGAAGTATTGATTTTTGTTTTGTGGTTTTATAACACAATTTCAAGGCTGTTGTAGTTTAATGAGCCATGTTCTTATGATGTTTAAAAAGATTTGAAGCATTTGTTGAAATAAATATTATGAATTGCCCATCTCTTGTCACCTCTTCTTTCTCTCACCCATATAAACCCCGCATAAGAATGAATAGGGCAGCCAGCTATGTGGCTTTTTGTGTTTGAGATCAAAGTGCTACTGGAGAACAATAGCCGGCCACACTTCTGTGTTTGTGACCGCACACAGCAGCACCTGCAGAGCAGTAAAATGTCATTGTTGCTTCTGCATTTTGAGCACAGAGGAAGCAGCACTGAGGTGGGAAATGATTCTAATAATACTTGATGTGAATTGATGGGGAGGGAGGACCATAAGACAGAGGGCTTTTTATTATAAGCCTTGACTTCCCAAGCTGTGAACAACAGTATACTGCACCTGTGGACTTATTTCAAATTAACCATTATGGAAAGTGACAGATTTTACTAACTTGAGGAAGAACTTTTCAACATGGCAAAGTTGTAGTTTATTTTGGAGATGTGAAGAAAAAAAGCCGAAAGATATATTACAGATTTCCTAATGCTCATACTTTCTAGTGTGCTTTGCTTTTTTAATATGCTATAATGGAATCACAGGGCCATTATTAGAAAGACATTTATTCTAAAAAGAAAGAAAAAAGAAGACAAAAAGATGAAACAATATCACAATATCTATTTTTTCTTTAATACTTTTACCCATTGCTTCATGCTTTATATTAGATGAGCAATGGAATTAACAAGAGAATAAATATGTTGCTTGAAGAGATGTGTGTTAATTTTAAAGATACTCAGGACAGCTGTGGCTTGGGGAAGGAAAAATACAGTTGATGGAAAAACCCCTCAAATTGTCCAATATAAGTGATTTATACTAGGCACTGTCTTTATGCAGTCAGCTCTTCCCTTATGCATACATCTTTGGGAAGATTCTGGGATGGCAGGGGCTGGTCATGAGGGCTGCAGGACTGTAATGCTGTCAAAGGCATGTGTAGATGAATGGAACTGACATACATTTGGACAATATGGAGTTTACTTTCATCTCCAAACCAGTCAGTTCATCAGGTTTATTTACAACAGCAAAGTATGACTGCTTGAAGTATCTTCTAATATTTCTGTTCTGGGATCATGACAGTGTATTGGTCTGATTTTTAGAACAGCATCAGTATTTCTTTGTTCAGGTGGCCATCATGTGCCCTACAGTGTAGTGCAGAGATACTGCAAAATTTGGGAAGACTAGATGACTGGTGGTCTAATAATAGAGTGATTCCTACCTACACCATAAATTAACAAAATGCAGGATCTGATTTATCTAGAATTTTCTTGTTATTTTTATTTAATGGAATATGTGGCTCTGTTCTTTGTTATGGCTACAATGATTTTTCCTAGGTGCAGAGATTAGCCTCTGGTACCCATATGAAACCAAACACATCCAAGTTTTTGTATAGGTCCAGTCAATATGCTGATGATGATGTAATTCAGGTGGCCTTAAATACAAAGTATGCATAAAAAGGGAAGTCAATATGAGTATTTTATTCTCTTCATATATATATAGATTTTGTAGTCAGTTTTGAAGGAATCAGAAGTTGTAATTCATGTAATATTAATGACTAAGAGTTGACAAATCAAGCATAAAGTCAACTGGAACATGATTATTAGCTAAAAGCATAGTGCTTTGTGATTCTTCTTTTTGTTCTAAAAATAAGCTCTGGATGAACTGCAAATCATTTTGCAGGAAACTCTAAAGTGATCGTGTGGAGTAGTTGGTGGAATATTACGCTTTTCATTTGCACAAACAGATGGTAAGCTTGGCCTTAGAATTAATCGGGAAATGACAGACAGGTAGTAATTTTGTACATTTTGGATGGAAGCTTCAGAGAAACAAACTGCTTCATATTCAATAGCCTGTATACCAAGTGAGAGAAATATTTATTAAACTTTCATATCATCCATAGTGTTACTTTAACTTACTGTTAGGGTTAACTCATACAAGAGGGCTGCTGATTTATTTAGTCAACTTCAAAAACTTTGGTTTGATTTATTCACTACTCCTTTTCAATTTTGGCAATGTATACAGCACTCCTAAAACAGAGAAATGTGGCTGGGAATAAACTTGTGAGCAAATAACTGCCTTAACAGTTCAGGATTCATGGAACTCTGACCATATTCTTTTTAACTAATCTTTTAGATAAGATTTTGATACCAATTGTTTCTCTTTCCCCTCCCAAAACATAATACCTGATAACCTAGTTTCAGAAGAGAGGTTCAAGCAAGTGCAGCCACTGGTGTGTTTTAATGTCAGTGCAGAGATAATGTTACCTTCCTAAAAACAAAATCTTTTTTTCTCCCTTTCAAAAGAAGTCTCTTGATACCCCTGTCAGAGACCATTTGTTATGTAGAGTTTTGCGAAGCAATCAAAATTAATTCACAGTGATCTTTTCACCCAGAACCCCCAGCTTCAAATAATAGGCTTTCTCAACAGGTGCTCATTGTGGCAGTTTGACTCCAACTTGCCAGACTAAAGATTTTATTCTTTAGCCATATTAAAGAATAAAATCCTGAGCTTATAATTTACTAATCTTCAGCAGCTGCTTATTAAAGCACACCTGCTTAAAAGATTGATGTCTTGTGTCTTTGTGATCTAAAACCTTGAGATGTTTTCATATTTGTCTGTTTCTGTACTTAATAAAATCTCATTTGCAAGTAGCTAGAAAATGTATCCAGCAAGAACACCATGTAATACTGCAGTCTTGTTAGGAATGTAATTGTGTTATTTATTCTTGCAGAGGAGCAAAATTTACCCTGAAGATAAGACAAAATATTTTTCGATAGACTGATTTTTATTTTTTTTTTTTCAGTCCCCTGAGTTAAGATTCATAGCAGGTTTCATTGTGAAATGAAACAGAATAAAATAAAACTGCTTTAAAGGTAGTACTAATAAGCTGTACTCATTTTAACTGTTGAGAACTTTGGCAAATGTTTGCTCATCTCTTGCAGTCAGTGTTTATATGAGCTTCAAAACAAAAATTAAAAACATACAATTTTTTAAGACATTGAATATTCTTGGTGGGAAGGAAAAAAAAGTTTGATAAAAGTACTGCAGAAGGATTATCAGAAATAACTTGTGACACTGTTGGTACCAGCGTATCATAATACTCTTAATTCCTTTAACTGCACATAACCAGGTAAATAATGAAATAGACTACCAGTAGAAAGATATCCCTGTGGAGGGTAAAGCCGTGCTACCAAAGCTCATTTAAATTACTATAATTGTGGTTGTTGCCAAAGCTGTTATGGTAAAAAGTGGCTTAAGCTAAAATCACATCCAAAATAATGCACTAATTGCCCCTGTACAAAGCAGTGTGTTCAACTGGCTTCACCATACTGGTGCTAACTCAGGATGAGAACTTCTAGGCATAAGTGCAGTATCAGAACATACAAAGTGTCTACAAAAGGGGAAAAAAATGGAATTGAAACAATTGCTAAAAATGTATTTCTGTACATAGTGATTGTCACTTGTATGATATTTAGGGAAGGAAATCTTTGCCTGATTTTGTTTTACTTTGTATGCCACCTTTAAGATTGGACTTAAGAACAGCCAGGAAACGTTTGCCTTTGCATACCTATTATTAGTCATTGATTGTATTGATGATAATACTGCTGTAGATTGAAACTGGAGCCTTGGACACCATCTTCCAGTTTAGAAAGTTAGTAAGATTTCATTAAGCCCCTTTATTGAACCATGTAACTTAAACAGTGGGGGCCTGTAGCAATCCACATACACGTGACATTGCCCAAAACAAAGACACACATGAGGCCTCTCAGACTGTTGAAGGCAGGGAGGTTTTATAGAGTATTGCTTTAGTGCAACTGTTTGAGGGAACGACGCAGAAAAACAGCTTGTAAAGAGGAAAAAAACAATGCAGTAAAAAACCACTGGCCAGAACCATGTAAATGCCGGTAGCATTTACTTGAGAAAAGTGTCAGAGCTTTTTAAGTTAAATGCTGAAAAAAGAAATCTTAGGATTAAGAGAAAAGAAGCCATCTCCAGCTGTTTGATTCTTGTTATGTTCGGGGAAACAAGGTTTTGTTTGTGCCAAAGAGGGAGCTGATTTTGTCATCAATTTCTCCTAATGGAAAGAGAGTGCCCTACACACTGGCTTGCTGCTCCTGTTAAAAAGGTTGATATTGCTTTTTATTCAATATCACCATTTATTTAGGACTCTCAATATCCTATAAATGTAGGTATTAGACAACTCTAGTTTCCTTAAAGGAAACAGGTACCAATTTACCTCCTTAGCAAAATACAGGACTTCACTGGTAAGGATTAGTAAAGCAGTTTGCACAAATTCAGCAGTGACTTTGTCACAGAACTAAGAAAGGAATCTAGGGTCCTGATTATCTTTTTATTTGTACTGGTGCACATCACGTGTAAGCAAGAGAAGAGTCATATGTCTGGCTGCAACACCTGCTTCCCTGATACACTTATGAATGTAATTGGACTCCTTCTAGAGCTCAGTGAAGTATGGAAGTCCTGATGCTAGATTCCTTGCTCTTGATACACAGCATAGATCACTGGTACATACATGCTTGTGTGAAATCTGCAATACAGTATTATTCATACTGTACCACAATATTTCCAAAATTTGTAGAAAACTGTGGAAGTAAAAGCCTTCACCTGTGGTCTTCAATACTGGTAATTCTGATAAGGGAAATAAGGAGTATACTATGAGCACAAAGTTGCCACTCAGTTGCTTGTGCACCTATTTATAGGTATTAATATATATATTATAGTATATACATATTAAAAAAAGGGGAAAGAAAAAAAAAGTGATAATAAAATTACAAAAAAGGGATTGCAACCATTCCAGATTCCAACAGTTTCCACAGATGTGGGAGGGCAGAAGTCCCATGTGATGATAAAACTTGCCTAGAATCATCCTGTGGAAATGGACTTGAATCTCCTGAGTCCCAGTGTAGTATATAATTCAAAAGAGCACCCAACACATACGATTGCAGTTCTGAAGCTTTTTCCTTCTTTAGCATCTTACTGTTAACGAAGATTTGGTATACATTAAAGCTCTGATATTTACAGAATGTCACACACTAGCATGTCTTTACAAGCCTCATCTGAAAAAAACCCAAAAAATTCTAGAGCAAGGTTGAGATTTAAGAGGCTAGTTAAGTCCACAAGTGCCTCACATTTGCTCCATACATGAGATTTTAACTTCTGTTTTTCTGTAGAGCAGTTCTAACTTTGTTTCTCCCCAAAATCAAACAAATCCTCCTCAAATATTTCTTTCTGTTGCAACTGGTTTAGTTTCATGCTTTATAAGGGATAAAGCTCACTTTGAGTTGAACATGGCCATAAAATGGTCTGGTAAGTGGACTCCAAAAGATCATCACATCAAACAGTAAAAGGTACACAATTATTGCAAATGTAAACCTTGATCTAAGGTGGACACTGGGACAAAGCTGTTTGCTACTTTATTCTTAGAATCCAGCACACTTCAGCTTGCTGTCTGCTCCTGTACTATCAAATGCTAGTGTATTCAATAAAGTATGTGACACATTAGCCGCCATAGTTTCCTAATACCTTGCATTTAATTCAGCTTGTTTAATGAGTTCTTGCAAAATATTCCGTGGAGGAAGGGCTTGTTTAGTCTACCAAGCTAAACATCAAAACACTTATGGCTTATTTTTCTCACACAGACAAAAATATGTGATTAATTTGTCAAGCACACTAAACAATCCCAGTGAATTAGAGGAAGCATTTGTACCACTTGAGAATCACCCATTTATATTCATGTTTTCAACCATGCTGAGTAAGATTTTCGTGCACTTAACCTGAAAGCATACCCAGTAGATTTTGGAAGCATGGAAATGGGTGAATAAAGTGGAATACTGCATAAATGCTTATAGGTAACTTAGAACATCAGAGGAAGCTACTGTAACAGCATACGCATGTAGAGATAGAATGGTATTTTGAAAGCAAGTAAGTTTTGTATAATTATTTTTCCTTTAAAAAAATTTCACACAGATGAAGACTTAAAAATCAGCTAGAACATAAACAGTGAAATAATTTCTTCCTAAAGCTGTTAGCAGTATGACTTACCAGCTGTTAGATGTATGTATTTTTGCCAATTGAATATTTAACTTCAGTATAGGTGACTGGTTTATTGTTGTTGATGGTGTAACTGATTACTTTGTTGCTATTCAAAATGTGAATAAGCTATGTTCTTATCTGCTACTCTTACACATGTTGTGGCTTGGGAAATGAAAAAGTTAACTAATGTCAAGTATTGCTGAGGTGCAAGTAGAAAATTTGACTCTTTCTACTTACTGAAACAGTCGCTTCTTGTTCTTTCTCTTCTCTCTCCTCTTGCCAAAGGTTATCCTGTCACCTGGCTTTAAAACAAACCATATTTCCTGTACTGTGTGCCACTTTAAGTGCCAGCCTTCTTTGTTCTTCAGAACTTCTCTGTTTCTTGCTACAGGTTCTTCTACCACAGAGAAAATTGGTCAATTTACCTAAACAGTGTAGGGAATGTAATGGTTTTGGATGGAGGACACCCATGGCTACAGTTATATTCATATCTGCAGTAAATTTCTGGCTCTATACTGGAGTGTGGAGGGGTATCCTCTTATGTCTCTGGCTGCTAACAGCACAACTGTTGACTGTAGAAGGCTCCTCAGTAGTTGAATTCACGTCCTGGATTTTTTTTTTAATGTATATATATACATATATATATAAATATGCAAAATAATAACTATTTAAAAATATTAATCCCATGAAGGCTTTCCACTATGTGATTTATGGTATATTAAATTCAACACAACTTATTTACGTTATGCTGTTTTGTTATTTGCATGAAATGTAGCGAGAGGTTGTTCTGCCAGGTTGGCTGGATATCATTAGCTACATTGGCCATTTCTAAGTATTCATAGGCACTAGGTCATTTTGTTGAGATAAGAATTCCCATTAAGTTCCCTGGCACACTTCATGTGAGTAGGAATGCTGGGGTGAATATGTGAACTGCTGGCAAATAAGAGTATTACAGGTATGAACTGTTTTTATAAAGTTTGTTTGTTTCTTGGTTTCTCATATTTCTGTTTTTCTTAGCCACAATTCTGATGATTTAAGGACTGAAAATAGTATGCTGTTCTTTCTTTTAATAATGATGTAGATTATTTATTTTATAGCTGTTGGAATATTCCAGGACCAAGGTATTAAAATACAAATGCAACAAAAAAACCCACCTGAATTTTATGTATGCAAATGCATATTGTAAATTCTAATATTAAATTTTTTGATTCATTTGTTCTAAAATACCAAACTAAGTGAACTGATTTCCTCAGCTCATACCCTGCCTAATATATGTGGTAGAGACACAGTGTAATGACTTATATTTTTATGGGGTCACTCCACCTAAGAACTTCAGATCTTAGTAATGGTTCCCAGATGGCTAAACAGAGAACTGTCATTCAAATTCTCTGCCTCAGTTTCCCATGTGTTTAAATAATAGCAATTACTTCCTCCCAAGAGATTTGTAATTACTTGTTCAAAAGACCAAATGTTCAGTAAGGTGTAAATTAGGACATCTTCACTGAAGTGAAACATAACTGAGAACCTGGATCAAAATATATGTATCTATATATATAATGCCTTCTATGCCTTGATTTGAACAGGTGGTTGGACTTGATCTGTAAAGGTCTCTTCTAGCTGAAATCTTTCTCTGATTTGAAGTGTATGGGTAGAAGTAATGCTAAACATGTGAAAGACAGTTTTATGAATATTTTAGAAATTAGGCTGAAGTCAGGAAAAAGGGAGGGTCTAGGCTGTTGTCTTACAAATTGGTTTGTTTTCCTTTTTAATTTTGTGTGAAGTACAGAAATGCAGTCCAGTAATATGTTTGTAAATTGCCTTATGAAAGTCTGACAGCAGGGCAAGGCCTTTGAAATGGCAGAAAAAGGAGGAACAGAACAATGACCCTTGTCTGTATGTTACAAAAGGACGGTCAATATCATTGTAATTCCTAGGAATCTTTTCTCCAAATGATGCAAAGAGTGGTGATTGTCTAAAGAAATCAACTTTTCTGTTTCTTATAGAGCAGCTCTATTTCCTTCCTTCTTTTCTATTATGGCTATTTAATCTCTTCTTTCAGTGTGTGTAAGATACATAAGGCTGGTTTGGACACGTGGAGAGGAGCTGGGGATTTGCAATGGCAGATAGGGCAGTGCCCTCTCAGGGACATAGCAGGACTAAAATGCAAAGAATATGTAAATTACATGGTGCTTATTTTGAAGATAAAAGTGTCGTCTTCTAATCAGTGCAGAGATCATGGTTGATCCACAGAAGCCACTTCTGTTTTCTCACTGTAGAGGCTGATGCATTAGCTCAAGTTGTTGAAGGTCATTCATTGGAAGTCTGGTATAAAATGGCAGCTGTAATTGCTGGGGTTTGTTTGTTTGTTTGTTTGTTTTTCTTGTATCTACTTTTACATCCCAATATCCTTAGGTTTCTGTCTTAGCTATTTTCCCTTCAGCAGAGGTGGAGTTGCCTTCCTCTCTATCCAGTTTTGTGAAATACTTTTAACTACTTTTCTTGGAAAGGGAAGGTAATGTAGATGAGCTGCTGCTGTAATGTAATAACACTCATTAGCCACTGGATGGTGTTTGAGTCAGTCTACATTTCTGGGTTAAGCCTCTATGCCTAGACAGCGTATATCTTGTACAACTGAATGCAAGAATCCCAAGGCCATTTTAGTGATCCATGATGAAACTTTCTATTCTTTGTGCTTATTGGAATTTAGAAATGTTTAGAAATAATAAATGCAATAAACATATTAGAATGTGATCTTTCCAGAATGATAAACGGAGGATTTCCCATACTGATATTAATTTAACTTTACCATTATTGCCTAAAGCAACCTTTGATTCCATTCTTGTTTTTTTTTTAATTAAAATAGATGGGTTACTCTGGACTTGATTTGCTTTATTTTTTCCTACTGAGCAATACTTGACACTGTTGGTGGCCACTGAAACTTAAGTAGGGCCAGATTTACTGAGTACTTGAGCAGCAACACAGGGCCAGATTTCGCTACTCTTTCTTGTGTATGGTAGTATATTTGCTTATTTTAAGCTAATGGGATTCCAGAATTGGAATAGTAAGTTCAAATACTTATTCTGAAGTTAAGAGTGTTCTGATGCACACCAGGATCCAGATTTTGTACCCCAATTCCCTCTCTACATGAAACAGACATAATATATCATTTGTCTAATTGAGCTCTTGGAATCTTGCCCTCTCTAGTTTTACAGGAGTTGTTTAATCATCCAAGATGCAAAAATCATCTTTTACAATTAATTTTAACTGAGTAAAAGGTATGCCCTCACTGTCAGCAGTGTCTGTGCATCAGTATGTTGTTAAAGTATCTTAGAATAAGTCCAATACTATGTTCTATGCCTGTTTTCTAACTGCTAGTTGAAAACTTTCAATGATAAAGTTTACTCTGCCTGTTAAACAAACAAGCAGAAGTGTTACACTATTTAGTACCACCTAATTTATTCCTAGAATGCTATTTTGGCCTTTTTTCCTTTGTATTAATCTTATTTTAAATGTGTTATTTTCTTAGAGGCATTAAAGTAATGAGAAGACTCATACCCAGTCTCAAATAATGTTGAGAATTTGAAGCAATAGTAAGTATATATCTGCATTTCAGCTTGTATCAACCCCACCTTCAGGTTGATTTGGTTTGGGGGGTTCTTTATGGGGCTGTATGTTAGGATGGCTTTTTTTGTTTATTTGTTTGGTTTTGTTTTGTTTCACCAACAGAATTGAAGTTAGAGGACCATGCTCTTAGCTCTGCTGTTTAGTTGACCAATGTCTTTAGGGCACAGCACTGCTATGAAAAGAAAGCTTCCAGAATAATGGCATCAGGTCAGTTGCTGCCAACCTGAATAACATCAAGGGCACACACTTGTTTTCCTTGTTTGTCCTGCTTCACCATTGAACGAACTAAGGAAAAAAGACCAGAGATTGTATTTGGCTCAGCGTGCTAAAGATTCTTTATGGTAGTACATAGAATCATAGAGTCATGATGAGGCAGAAATGTTTATGATGTCTGTTCCTCTCTAGCTCAAAGTTTGTTATTCTTTAAAGACAAAGAAGGTGTAAATTTGTATTCAGCAAACAAAGCTGAAGGAGTGAAGTTTGAAAGACTAGTTGTGAGGTCTACTTTTGTACAACCTTTGCTAAGTATGCTTTGACTTGGAACTGGGCTTGGTAAGAAGAGCAGAGAAGTCAGTGGAAACAGATCTGATCTGTTGACTTTCCAGGCATTGTATCTCACCCAGAAAGTATATAAGAAAACAATTGTAAAAGTAGTGAATAGCAGCACAAAGTCACCTTGGATCCTGAACTGTTCCAAATGCTTTCAGCTTACATTATTTTCCAACTGTGTCATTCTCCCTAACTATCTGTGTCACAAAGCATTACACCAAAGACATCTTCTTAAATATCTGACTTAAAATCTGCATCAGGCAATTTGTATCGTCTGTCAAACAACTGTCAGAAAGGGCCAAGAGGGAAACACCTGAGAAAAGCGTAGTGCTGAAAGATCTGCGTGTGGAAGTGCTGTGTCCTTTGTGAACAGCTACTTGAGGAGATCCTGGAAAATCCAGTGAAGTTGTCAAAATTTTCTATATCCATGAAGGTCCTAAATGCAGTCTTGGATCAGAGTTTCAGGCTGCTGGATGGTTTCTGGTGGCCTTGGGCAATTGGCTACTGCTTGCAAGAGCTTTATGGGCAGCCTTAAAATGGCTTATAACACTTTCTATCAGAACCTGGAGTGTTATCCTGGCATCTTGGCCAATTCCTAATTATAGTTTATCTATTGGAAGTTCTAGGGTTTAATTCAATTATTCTTTGTAGGCCAGTGTTGTGACTTTCTAAATAGAAGCTTTAAACTGGTGTTCCTTTAACTGTGTGTAGTTCTTTGCTATGGTATATATAATAAAATACTCTTTTTTTCCAACAGGTCACATTTATTTTCTTTCTAGAGCATGATACAGTTTCTGAATGATAAGTTCAGTAGTGGCACAGAAGGGTAGAGACTTGCCAGGATTATGATTTCAGTTTGGAAAGTGTATGAGTTTAAATATTTATGTAAAATATTTAAGGATCTGTTTGCTTAAAAGATAGTATTTGCTTTTACTGTAATGGTTTTCTGGAATGTACAGTTGTGCATCATAATAAAGTCAGTCCTTATCAGTGCTGTTAGTAGTTGTTAAAATGACTATGCCCATATGCAGTAGCATAGAAAATAATCTTCCAAGTATTTGTTTTGAAAATAATGGGCTAGTGTCATGGCATGAAAAGCTATGGAGGCATTAATTGTCTCTTCTGTTACTTTGCTAAACTAATCCATATAAAAAGAGCAGATTAAATTGACTGACCCTCATCTATGATTGCTGCTATTTGACTAAGAAACATTTCTCAGGAAGCTGCTTGTCACAGGCTATCAATATTCTTTTCATCCCATGTTAGTTATTGATGCACTTTGTTACTCTCCAAGATGGCCTGTCTCAAGTGGTTCTCCAGCTTGCACAGCAAGAAAATTAGATGCTAAATGGTTGAAGAAACAATTTGATTGTAGTTTTTAATTCTTGCACTATGGATTTCCAAGATCAGTAATCCTTTCCCTTCTTTAGTTATTATTATTATTACCCTCCTAAATGATCTTTCTGCTTCAAAGAATTATTCTTTTTTGTCAAATTGCATTTTGATCTCAGGTTCCTGCAGAAAGTACCAGACTTCTATGTAGTTTTGCTTTAATAAATATATATATCAGGATATTTGTATACACATTATAATGTGGCAGTTGTTCACAGTTAACGTTATGACCTTTGCTGTTGATCTGATAATACAGAGAGAAGGATGAGCAGTTAAGATATTTCAGGCTTTTTCTCTACAGTTTATATTGGCTAGAGAGTTGGATTTCATGTAATACATGGATGTTGAGAACATGACTGTAAAGGTGTCTGTATTCCATGTGGTGGGTTAGTGGCTGTTTTGGGTCCATATTTAATTTTTCAGCAATTGAGGTTCCTACCATATTACTCTGATTCAGTGACCACTTAAATCAGTAAAAAAATCACAGTAAGCTTTTTTTACTTATTTTAAATGCATATTTATTCCATGCTGATCACCTTAATAAATATGGTTAAGGTCTGATATTGCAAAAGGCTGAATGCTGTGCGCAGCTTCAGAATATAATTTAAGTGAACACATAGCAATTTTAAATTCAAGAGTGCTGAAAATTAAGCATGTTTAACTCAATGGGAGGAAATGAAATTTTACTGTAAGTCACTCCTAAGAAGAAGGTTAGATGGGAAACATAAAGCAAATAAGGTTTTTCAGTGTTGCATGTTTAAAGAGCCGGACATACTTTAATTCAGTCATGTTGTAGTTTGTAAAAAATACAATTGATCTTTATCAGTTGGTCTTGATATCTATGTATCTTGATCATAGGATCAAGCTTACATAGATATCTGCAGTTTTAAAAGGTTTATTCCACCTAGATTGAAGTTAATTTCTTTTTTGTCTGTCATGCTCATTCTTGTTGCAAACATTTGATCATTCTTTCTGTGAGAAATTTGTAGGAATGCCAACTTTACTGGTAAACAGACTTTAGTTTTGGCTAATTACCATCTAAACCCAAGTAACATGTACATGCCTTGTGTTAGGACACTGGTGCATGAAAGTAATCTTAAATCTTAAATGAGCATAATTCAGAACATTATGAATCAAACTTCTCATTCAACTGGGGACATGTCATGGAAAGATTTTTGTTTCTTTTTACGTTCAGACTTTGAGGTCTCAAGCCTACGATTAACTTGTTTAGAAAGGGTTAAAAAAACCCAAAACAAACCCAAAACAAAATAACACAGCAGCTTTGATTTAAGTTAAGCTCTTAATTTAGTGGAGGTTCCTAGGCACAATTCTACTCTCGGTCAGCTAGGCTTTGCTGCAGTTGAATGCTGCTGGTGGTGCATTCTGTCCACAGAGGTTGGTCATTTTAGAGCTATTTGAAAACGATTTCTTAATTTTTTTTTGTCAAAGAAACATATCAGAAGGAGCAACTTCATGTAACAATCAACAGTGCTGTGTAAATATGCCAGAGCTGAATGTTGTTAAATACTATCTGCTTTGCAGAATTGTAGAGGCCCAGACCACTGAGCAAGACTCATTAATAATAGTGAAGTGTCTATACAGTGCTTTGAAAATGAGAATTTTGCCCTCTTTTTCTAGGAGGAAATCAGGTTAGAGTGTTCCCAGAATTTACATTTCAATTAAAAACACCCATAATAACACATTGTGCTTATAGTGAATGATTCCTTCTCAGGGAAAGATGATATCTCCTGTGACTTTGTTCAAGAAGTGCCCCTTCACTCCAAAGGCCACACGAATGGTAAGAACGATTCATCCTTGTTTGTCTTCTTCAGTTAACTTAAACCTGTGTGAGGGTAATACACTGTAATCAGACCTCAAGCTTTCACTGTCTAGGTTAGATATGTTTGAGTGGGTGCATTTTGGTCTAGAGGTTTTTTGAAATATAAAAGAAAACAAAACTTTTCTTTGTTTTCTTTTAACCTCACCCACACCTGAAAAATTAGACAAATGATCCTCTGTGCTTAAAAAGAATTGTTCTTTTTGTGTGGGGAGGAATTGCTCTAAAACTTACTATACAAGGCAGCTCAGGCTTACAGTCTCACTTTTTTCACAAAAGCTTGCAGATTCTTAATAAAAATGCTATTATATGTGGACCACCAGAGTCTCTTTTTCCTGTCAACTACAAAAGAGTAATGTCAATTATGAATTCTATTACTTAGATTTCTTTTTTTTTTTGTGCACTTTATTTGCAGAATGGCCACATTCACCATATAGTGTTGTTTGTTTCTCCTAGTTAAAGTGCTGTAAATGTTTTTAAAAAACTTTTCAAAGCAACCACTGAGTAAAGAGATTCAAATAGTAGCTATCCACTGAAGTAAGTAGTATCTGTGAGATTGAACAGTAATATATAGAAATAAGATTTTATTAATTGCCTGTTGTCTTCTAAAATTGTGGTGAATTGCAATAGTAGCTATTCTGTCTGAGTAAAATTGATTCTAGTGGAATTGTGCGTATGCGTGTGTATGCATGTGTAAAAACTATCTTGGAGACCTCAAGTAGACTTAAGTACTAAATCAAAATAATCTCTTACCACCTTTTGTGTAATTTTGAGTAATTTTGTGCTGTTGCTTTGAGCAAGCAAAATAGGCATTAATCATCTACCCTCTGAAACTTGTCTCAGCCTAAAAAGTCTCAAGCTATGTATCTGATTGTTTTTTTTTTCTCTGTGGAAACTAAAATCAACATTATGGAGGACTTTCTGAACTAATCTGAAATCGGTACATCTCTGGAAAACAGTGCCTTTTTGTCTACACATAAGAAATCCATAGGAGAGTAACTTCACTGTGTTTGTTTTCTGTATGTCACACTTCTTTGCACAGCTTTTGCATTATTTGGCTGATCAGCCAACTGTTTGAATGCTTTCTGAAACAGCCAAATTTCAGCTGGTGGTCCGTTCTATTTGTACAAGGGATCCTACATACTATGATAAGGTGTTACTCAGTGTGACTGCTTACAGCAATTCAGTTGTGTTGAATTGCGTAGGGCTGCTCATACAGTAAACGTATGCCTCTAAGAAAGTGTGGGTTAGCCTGACCCTGTTTGAATTCAGGAATGCAACATTATTCACACTCATGATTTTGCTGTATTACATTGATCCTCTTGTATTTTTAGAATTATGCTATTAGTTTATTCATAGAACTGGGAAACAACTACTCTGGAATTTGATTTTTTGTGATTTTGTTTGGTTTGTTGGTAGTTTTTTAGGATGTAAATGATGTTTGTGAATATATTGTAAATCTGTATATAAAGAGTCTTCTTTCTGCTTAGCTTTCTCTCCTGGCTTTGCAGCTACTCTCTGGGTATTTTCCTCTATCTTTCCTTATTAGGTTAAATTAATCAGACATTGAGGTAACAGGGAGATAGAGGAGAATTGTGTTAAACTCAACTGATCATCATTATAAATAATGCTAAACAGTGTTTATTACCTTGTCTTAACTTATGAAAATTCAGTGTTCCTTATAAAGCTGCGTTAGAGAATTCTGTACTTTTGAGCAAAACAAGGAGGATTCCTCCTGTCAGTACACTAAAAGTAACAGCTTAAAAAAATACCTTGTGTTTTCTCTGATTTAAAGAATAAAATAAACTCTTTCTTCTAGCATTTAGAGATGGAGAATTTATAACATATGCTTACATGCAGTAAGTACCGTAAAGAGAGTCAATGTTGGACTTTTTCTATGTCCTAGTATAAAGTGATGATTAGACCTAAAAAGACTCCGGATGGGGCTCTCAGCAACCTGATCTAGTGAAAGATGTCTCTGTTCATGGCAACAGGGTTGGACGAGATGACTTTTAAAAGGTCCCTTTCAACTCTAAACATTCTATTATAAAAAAAATTTGCATTTTTTCTTGGATAGAAAAAGCATTTCAGTTCCAGGTGCATGTCTCAACCATTAACCTGGAAAAAAAAACAACTAACCAGCCCAAAAACCCCAAGCAACAAAAGTATCAAAATACAAAGGAATTAAGAGAATCTGTCTAACTTATCTGAATGTATGTGAGTATCAATGATGTCTTTATTTCAGGTGTTGTCCCAGCGAAAGCTTGGGATAGAGTTTTTCTGTGACCTTGCTTCCTTTAATCCCTACTCTTACAAAGTTGTTCCTGGCTGCATATTTCCCAAGCTTCTGGCTTGTAGAGATTTCCTGTTGCAGAAGAAGGCCAACTCATTCCAGTTAATTCTGTCCATCTACCTGTCCTACTCCTTTCACTTGTTGAAAATTAAGGTGCAGACCTCTGTAATCTGATTATACATCTTGTTTCTTGGGCAGTCTGATGGAAGTGGGGAAATACATGGTAATACTGGTGTTCTGAAATATCACAGTCCAGTATTGGTAGGACTGGGGAGCAGCTGGTGAATCTTTCTCTCCCTCTGACCCTGATTCTGCTGGGACTTCTAGCATACCATCTTGTCTGACACAGCCAATCGGCTGTAGTCTTAATTTCTTTCTGCCTTTAGTGCAGTTCTTCTGGATAAAATCTTAGCCTCATTTAAATTCACTGACTTCACTTAGGCCAAACTTGGTTTATTTGTCTAGCAGCTGCATCCATTGACATTCTTTTTTTGCCTTAAGTTAAACCAGATTTACTTTTCTTTTTCTGTGTTTTTAAGTCTCTGTTGCTGAATCACACTTCTGACTCATTGTATTATGTTCCTTTAAGTACTTTTTAATTTCAGACTTAAAATATCTTTTAATAATATTCATACATTACTTTGTAAGTTTCTTGAACATATTTTGAAATACACATTTTTTTTCACCCTTTGTAAGAATTAGGAAGAAAGATCTACTTTGAATAACTTTTCATGTGTCAATTGTACAATTATTTATGCATATGAATTGAAAGACGGGGATAAGTGTTGCAGACAACTTGAGTGGGTAGCCTGAGTCAGTTGTATACACAACACTTAATATATGTGTGCATGTGTGTTTATGCATATGTGTACATATGGTTTATAATCACATGCTGTCCTGGGTTCAGCAGTAGCAATCATTTTTTTCTCCTTCTTAGTAGCTGGTGCAGTGCTGTGTTTTTGACTTTTGGCCTGGGAACAGAGTTGATAACACAGATGTTTTCAGTTGCTGCTCAGTAATGTTTACTCTGACCAAGGACTTTCTGAGTCTCATGCTCTGCAGGGAGGAGGGTCATTCTGAAGAAGCAGAGACAGGGCACCTGACCCAAACTAGCCAAAGAGGTATTCCATACTACAGCAAAGCATGCCCAGTATATAAACTGGAGGCAGTTCCCTGGAAGGGATAGATCACTACTCGGGTTGGGCTGGGTATTGGTGGGCAGGTGGTGAATGGTTGTGTTCTCTTCCTTTGTTATTTCCCTTATCATTATTATTATTGGTGGTAGTAGCAGTGGTTTGTGTTATACCTTAGTTGCTGGACTGTTCTTATCTCAGCCAATGGGAGTTACATTCTTTTGATTCTCGTCCCCGTCCTTCCAGGAGTGAGGGGAGGAAGCGGGGGGGGAGTGAGTGAGCTACTGTGTGGTTGATTTGCTGACTGAGTTTAAACCATGACAGTTCTTTTTGGCACACAACATGGGGCATGAGAGGTTGAGATAATGACAGATCTGACCAGAGTGTGTATAATCGTATTTGCGATAAGCATTCATTGTTTCCAATTAATTGTCGCTTGTCACAATGCTGATTTATTGGCTCTCAAAGTTGTTACTCTTGATCTCACAGTTTCAGCATGTCGTACCTTACTTACAGCTGGTATTTGCTGTTTTAGTGTTTATCGGCTGGGAGCCTTGGGCTAAGGTTCTTGTTTCATTGAACTTTATGGTAATGACTTGTAGTACAATAGACTCATTGACCATGAAACTGATGTGACTTGTGTTCCCAATGTGGTCACCACCCCTATACTTTGGAAGGTATGTAATAGAAGTGCCAAGCAATTACACATCTTTTGTTTCCTCCTTGTGTAGTCAACCTATGAAGGAGACATTCCCTTATGCTTCCAGGCCCCCCCACCAGACGATTTACAGCATCATTTGAGAGTTCTGAAGTTTTTGAATGGCCTTTAGGTACCCTTGAAACCTGCCTACTGATTGTGACGGGGATCACCATGTTGGCACACATACAGAGCGTGTTTTGCCCATGACCATTTTATCTGATCTCGAGAGTTAAACAGAGTCAGGTTTGGGCCTTGTCTAGGGTTAGATAACAATATAGGAGGACCAAGAGATTTTCCCTGAGGCTGGACAGTCATGAGTGGCAGGGTGTGTGGGATAGTATGGGCAAGTATCTAGGCCAGTGGGGCCGTCCAGTGCTTTGGGAGTTCACCACTGAACAAGTGCGAAATCCAGAAAAATGAGTAAAACACTTAAATGAGGTGTGTTGTCATCCTGGCCATACCAGAGAGGTACAAGTCATGGGAACGTGCTGGGGCTTGGCCTATGCTTACAGACCACTTTTTAACACTTTCCAGCACCTTCAAAATGAAAAAAAATATCCTGGATCTGATGGTAAAGCAACAGAGTGCTGCTACTCCAGGTCCACGCACAGCAGCTACACAAGCCCCAGCGACAGCTACAGCAGCTACTCAAACTCCAACCGCAACAGGCGGTGCAGCTAATCCAGCTCCAAGCACAGCAGCTACACCAGCGCCAGTAACAAGTATACCAGCTACTCAAACTTCGACCACAACAGACAGTGCAGCTACTACAACTCCAAGTACAGCAGCTACACCAGAGGACCAATTTGTGCCAATATTGGTTGCCCCTGTACGCAAGGGGAAAAGTAAAAAAGAGGCAATAAAGATGAAGCAAGATGAAGAAATAATGCACTCACCACCCGGGACAGCATCTGACTCAGAGTTATTAGTATGTGAATCAGAGGAAGAAGAGGAAGAAGAGGTGACATCTCAACTCCAGACCTCAACTGAGCTGCGGAATATGCGAAAAGATCCTACCCGTCAACCAGGGGAGCACATCATCACCTGGTTGCTTTGATGCTGGCACAATGGGGCTGACGGTCATGAACTAAAACGTAGGGAAGCCAGGCAGCTGGGATCACTTGCTAGGGAAGGGGGAATTGACAAAGCAATTGCAAGAGAGAAAAAGTCCCTCAGAACTTTGGAAGCGGCTCTTGGCAGCTGTGACAGAAAGGTTTCCATACAAGGACAATGTTATGAGTTGTTTGGCCAAGTGGACTACTCTAGAAAAAGGCATCCAGTCTCTGAGGGAATTAGCCATTGTAGAGATGATCTGTCACATCAAGCCAAATAACGGGGGTGTTCCCATCGATACAGATGAAGTCGAATGTACACGACACATGTAGCAGAAATTTACACAGAATGCGCTGTTGTCATATGCCCATTCATTGGCAACAGTAACTTGAAATGACATAGTACCACTAATAGTGGATGAAATGATTCATAAACTCTGAGAGTTCAAAGAGAGTCTCACCCCTTCCGTCATTTCAGATGTGGAAAAGCTGTACCAGGAGCGCAAACAATTGAGAGATGATCTATCAGATTTATCCAGTTACTCACATGTACCAACACACATCTTAGCTGTTAACAAAAGGCATCCTACTGCTTGAGAGAGAAGATACAGAAGGTATATGCCAGGGGCCACCCTCTGGTTTTATGTCGGGGATCATGGATAAGACATGGGGAAGTGGGATGTAAAACCTAACTCAGCTCTGGAGGAACGGGTGTGTGAATTGAAGACAACAATCCATAAAAGCTGTGGCTTCAGTCTCTGGTGAGCAGGTTCCCAGTTGGAGTGGAAGAGTTGATTTTACTCCAGCTCCTGTGATAAAGAAGAATAATCCCTTTCTACAAGACTTGAGTGTCCA